>JBBPQP010001365.1:0-10847 GCA_038092555.1 Boletus subgraveolens | reverse complement strand
CCTCAAACAATGTGTGACGTTGTACCTGTTTGCCCTACCTCTCACTCTCATGAACGACTTGGGCTGGAGGACAATTCCAATCGTTACTGTAGTCGCATTCACACTGATGGGGATCGAAGGGATCGCGGACGAAATTGAAATGCCTTTCGGTGAGGATATTCCAGATATTTTCTTTTATCTTATTATTTAACCGGCGCGGACCGACAGGTTATGACTCGCAGGATTTGCCCCTTGGTGAGTGTGCCTCAAGGTGGGCAGGCTATCTTACTTAACGTGGGCAGATACCTACTGCGACGATCTGAAAGAAGAGGTGGAGTGAGTATGTGATAATACTGCGTGAGTTCCGATATCTTATTTTGCCTGGCACAGATATATAATTGAGAGACTGGCGGAGGGTGGTCATGGTGCAAGCGAATTTGATGACGGGGAGGGGGATGATTGACATCTTTGTTGCCTTGGTTCCACTTACTATCCCATTAACCGGGTTTCATTAATCTCAATTTTCACTGGACTGCATCCATTACCCCCAAGAGATCATAGTGTGGATTGAGAATGTCTAACTAAACTCGGGGGTACAGAACTCTCCTGGACCATATGGCTGCGAACAACAAATGAGTGAATTAGATCCACACCGAGACTTTGACAAACCTTGGACGTCAATGCAGTCAATCCAGCAGAATTTTCACTGGTATGCCGCCCGCTCTGTGGCCCAGGCTTGGGTTTTTCACCTTTCGCAAATGCATCAAGCACCTTCTTCGTAGTCACTGGGGTGAGATCCTCCTATGTTTGCCATCAGTACATGGCCTAATATGCAACCCCTGTGACCTACATAAAAGTCGTCATTGACAGCCATCATTGGTGCATTGCTGCAAGCACCCTGACACTCTACTTCAATGACGGTAAACTTGCCATCCCCGGTTGTTGCCCCAGGTTTAATCCCACCAAGATGAGAACAGACAGTGTCAAGAATTTCTGTTGACCCACGCAACATGCACGGCGTAGTGGTGCAAACTTGGACAAAGTTCTCGCCAATCGGCTCGCTAGACACATGCTCAATGTGACGACTGGAAGGACCCAACCATCATAAATCGGCGCACCGGTTGAACATGGTGTAGAAGGTGGCAACTTCATAGACGCGCATTGGTGGCATTTCAAGGAGCTTTGCGACGTAGTTCATGACGCTAATGCTTGTCCATCCTTTGTTCTGTCGCTGACCGAGATCGAGGAGGGGAATAACGGCAGCCTTCTTGTACTGTGGAGGATACCGGGATATGATTTCTTCCGCCCTCTTCAAGTTGTTTGGGGTAAATTCGAACGGTATCTAGACTCAAAGACGTTTGCACGTGTAAGTTTGCGCGAAACGCGAACGACACACCTTTGGGTTGTTATACTTGGTGTCCCGATGCTAGTACGAATGCTTGAGTAGAGAATCGCACGTGTTGCGAAAGTTACAAACCACAAAAAGCGCATCTGAGCGCCTTGAAAGTGACGTAGAGATACACCTCCGAGTCACTGCAGGCCGCAAAGCAGCCGTGGACATCAAAAGTTTGGCGGAGAACATGAGTATGGCCACCAGAAGACCGAAGAATGAGCAGTTATATAATGCATCGACAACTGGCTGGATATTCCCACGTTCACCCTTGCACTTGCACTGGACGCTATCTTGAACCCATGAACATGATGTATACGTTTCTACGACCCCAAAGCTTTTCATAAATTGATGTCAAGATCAAGCACTAGTCCGCCGGATATAAAGTGACTACACTAAAGTATCAGATTTGTCCTCTAACTTACATCCACCATCGAGCGGCGCCATTTCGCAGTAATTTGGTCAACCTTGAGAAGCACACCAGCCGTAGCCCTTCGTAGCTCGACCTCATGTACCCCACCCACTCCTGTGACCTGAATACCTCTTTCAAGCATCTTGAATACCTGGCCGGCCCACTCTCCCGTGCCGATCAATAGCGCAGTGTGCTCCAGGCCGAGCGAATGGCCACCATCTAGCTCGATACAGCCATCCAGAACGACCAGTGCCAGGTTGAGAGTTGACGTAAGGATCGAAGCCTCCTTGCTTTTGTTGCCTTGCAGCGAACCGTCCTCGTCGTCCAAATCCTCACTCACGGGTCTAGTAATTTGCCTGGACCCTACGGTGACCGCCAATTCCAGAGTGTCTGGTGCAATAAGGGCAAGCCATTGGGGCGCGTTCTGGGATGCATGTACGAGAATCGCCATGGTGCTCAGAAACGCCGACAGGACAAGAGGGTTTAAGATAAGACCTGTCCCGGCGCCGCGATATTGGTATAGGACGTTACGCTGCGCAGTTCGCTCCTCCCGTGTTTGCTCGTCCCGAAGGAAGGACCAGAACCGGTTGACGAGGGGCATAATGAACCATTCAGCAGCGATACTCGTGAATGATACTGCACCCGGTGGACGTTGCGCCGAAGGAACCGAGCTTTTGTGGCTCGCAGAAACTACTTCGGTGATCTTCGAGGGTTTCTTAACCCGCAGCTGTCTTTCCCGAACGACCTCAGGCACCTTGTTAGCCGTCACTTCCTGGCTCCTGTCAATAGCTGCTTTGGTTACGTCCTCAAGCAAAGGTTGGAGAGCATTGTCGGAGCTTGTGGCCAAGTATTTCTGATGCAATACAGGCGGCAACATTTTGCTCGGAAAAGTGGTCCGTTGGGTCGCAAGCGGTTGCAAAGCTTGGGAATAGGTGGGAAGTGATGCTAATTCTCTGGCTCCGAGTGCTAGAGCATTCAGCATCACCGAACGTTGGTCAGATGAATACTGGTTCTTGAAAAACTCCTCGATGATGCACCTGCAGCACCTCAGAGAAGGGACTGTACGGAGCAAATAAAGAACATACTGAGCAGAGATTCGGGGACAGCACGCGACCAACGCTATCGCGATGCGTTGTCTCTTATTGTCAAAATCGTCAAGATCAAATTTATTGTTTAGGGAAATAAAGCCGTAGACAAGATTGGCTGCGTTTTCTGCTGCATATGAAGTAAGAAGGCTGGTGTTATGACGAGTCAAGCTAAACCTACCTAGCTCTGTTCCATAATCACGTTTCCTGCGGATCAGTTCCTCACCGATATTTATGGCCATTTCAATCTTATCCACCTCCTGGTCTTCCTGGGAGGACCCAACTCCACTGTTCCGGACGAGTTCACCTAACTGAGCCAGGTACACGGGACGAGGTATCTTCTTTTGACCAACGCGAAGCGTGGGATCTTTCTCGATCTCCTGCAACTCTGACGGCGTGGGTGATGGAGAGCGTGAGGACGACGGAGAAGCATAACCAGTCAAAGAATCATCTGAATCATAGTCAGCAATGCGTTGGGCTAGCTTGCCAGTTCCCGTGACGGATCCTTGACGAGCGGCTGTCGTCGACATTACTTCCGCGGTTAGATCATGGCCCGGCTCTCCGTCATTAGCCTGAACAGTGTCATCCTCATGCAAAGGTTCGAAGTCAATATCTCTCTGGGAGCAAAGTTGCCTGAGATGTCTCGCCCAAACCCTACCATCATCATCCCCTTCCCAATCGTCGAAGTTCAGGTTTTTGCCGACCCTGCTGGCCACCACCTCGGCAACCAACATACCACATCGGCGTACACTAGCGTCCAGATGAGTGATATAGGCGCCCACTGCAGAGATCAAGGAAGGGGAGAGTGCAACTGACGTCACTTCATTCGAAGATGACGGAAAATGTGTTACGACGAGAAGGAGCAATGTGGAGATATCTGAAAACATGTTCTCAATGTAACAAGCCACATGCTCCACGAGTAAGAACCTACATTGATGGCGAGAAAGCAGAGAATGTTTGATGTGTTCCGAAGCACTCCACTCGTCAACGAGGCGAGAAAGAAAAGCCTCTTGAGCTAATTCGTGGGAGGGGTCAAAATCCACCGCGAAAGGCCTAGAAGGTTGCAGGGATCACCTTGTGAAAATTGCGTGCCGCTCGCTAGCCAACATACAAAAACCCGAGAATGATTTTCACTCCAACTTCGAGCCAGGATTACGGAGATCAAACTATTCCAGAGGTCATCGTGAGGGCCAATGCTGCCAACCACGTCGCACAGAAGGGCTGCTTCCCGACGTACGATGCCCCTATCATGAGTAGATGTGCCCAACGTTGATTCCAGGGAAGTAAGCGATAAAAACAAGGACATGAGGATAGCTTGCTGCGTCAGCACGGAGGGCAATGATGTTATTGTGCGATTCCAGAGTTTCTGGTACGATTTGCTCTCCTTCTTGGAGCTTACGTCGGAGGGACGGCAATGCAGAGTGAAAGAATGAGGACTGCGAAGGAGATGGGTGAGCTGAGGTTGGAAATGCCCCGACGTGCACGAGTTTCGAAAAGAGCTGCGTCACAAGGGATAGATCCTCTGCAGATTCGGAGCATGTAAGAATTCAAGGGGCATATGCTTGATAGCAAAATACTGGCCTGCAACAACATGCCTGGATAAAGCATGTATGAGAAGTTCGGTTCGCATACTTAGGTTGTTGTAATAATCAGGCAGGCCGAGATCAGTTGGAATGCCTTGCCCTTCGAAAGCGTTGGCTACCTTTGTGGGTACCGCGAAGAGATCCCGAAGGCAATCACCCCAGCTAACAGACCTCCTCGCTGGATCATGGATTGTACACACCGCATGAAAGAGTCTATCGATGGGATATTCCTTCGCGAGTCTCAGTAATAAGTCCACGCATCGCCGGTGTAGCGGAAGGGAAAGTATCGTCGAGTACGCGCATAAAGCCACATCGCCGGCAGGAGAAGAAGTATTCGAGAATGCACCTGGGCAAAAGTATTGTAATGTCAATGCAGAGCAGCCCTCCTCCTCCAAAGCCGTTTCCCATGTCGGCAGTATCGACTCCAACAAAGCGCGCTGGATTGGTGGAAATACCTTGGCGATATCAACGGTCACGTCTTCGCTGGGCAGCGAGTTGAATCTTGTGAATTGTGGTGGCAACAAGTTTACTCTGGCAAGCGGCAGACATAGGAGTGGGAGCAGCGTCTGAAGTTCGGTGATTTGTGTCTGAAGTTGAGAGAGAACGTCTTGCAAGACTGTTTGTCGTGGATGATTTGGAGACATGGTTGAGATGCAAGGCCTAAAACAAGACACTACTCAGATGCCATGTATATACTCGACGAGGTGCAATCCTGAAACTAAGACGTACAACTGCTGAAGCCAACAAATATACACAAGAGCGCACAATAGCCTACTGTGATTTCTTTCCAACCACCCTGAAGGCTCCATTCGTCATCACTTGGGCAATCTCCCCCGTCTCGACCCAGCCTTGATCCTCAGTCTCCGTGCCACTTGCATCCCCGGACAAATGTGCCCCAACTGGCGGTCCACGCATGACGAGTCCCCCTTTGGGGTCGTTGCCCCTCTCAATTGCTGCATCGTCCACGCCGACCAGTTTGACCTCAACGTTCACGCTTGGAGCGCCGACGTGAGCTGGTTCACCCTCTGCTGAAGGCAGAGACTGGAGATCAAAGGCATGCGTAGCAAAAATGGGGCCGCTTGTCGATGCATGGATGTGAGCATTGATGAGCGGGACCGAGAGTGCGATCCGCGCGGGGGTTAATGCATCGTTCGGTAACGGATCTAGAAAACCTCAGTTTATGTCAGTATCATTATCAGCAAGTAACGAGGAAACGGTCACCCCCGCTGACGACAACGGCCTTCAGTGTACCTGCCATGCGTCCCATAACATATTCACGAGCACCATCGAATACCGCACGGTCCCATAAACTCTCTTTGCTTACAAAGCCTTCGGCAAGTGCTGCCAATTTGTGCCTCCACACAATGGGGTAAGCGAATGACTTCTTCGCACGTGAGAGCACCGCAGTTGATAGATCCTGCAGGTGGTCAGGATGAACAAACAATACCGTGGGTGACGGTATGGGGAGCTTTAGCGTAGAAAGTATGTCGTCGACGTTATGCGACAAACCAGTGGACTCGATGTTGGAATTGTGATATATGCGGGTCGAGTCACACGTTGCGAAACATGCGCACTCATGCAGTGCGGTGTATGCAATGGCTCGCCCGAATGGTGTGCTCAGAGAGTGCCCGGAGACAACAGTGTCGAGGGTGGACAGCGCTATGGAGGGTGGAAACAATGCTTTCATGGCTGTGACACCAGACGTGAAATTCGAGTGAGTGAAACGCACTCCTCGCAGACCACCGGAAGGCGTTTCGAAGAAAGCGAGGGTAAACGGATCATTGGGGCCTAGAGTAGAGGTCCGTGGACTGCAGAACTATTTCAAAGAGACAACTTACGGACTGAAGGAGGGGCTGTTGCATTGGCCACCTGGGCATCGTCGGCCTCGACTTGGGCCCAATTCAAAATTTGAACCTCACGTGCCGCTTTGGGCCGGACGTCGGTGTCTGTTCGTCCTACCACGATGATCTTGTAGTCATGTTCTCTTGCGACATAGATAAGTTCAAGGAGGTGAGGCAAGAAATCCGCGCCAACGATGATAGCAGACGGGGGGTGAGCCTCCAAAACACGTGAAAGAAGCTTCCGTGAACTCAAGGTGACAGAAACCATGGAGTGCTTCGCGAGTGCAAGATCGGCGATGACAAACTCTGCGTATATGCGCGCTGAGTTAACGAGGATAAGGATAGAAAACAAACACACCGAGGCCATCGTTCAAAAGTAGCAAGACACTAGACTCGCCAGGGAGAAGCCGGGAAATGCCAGCACCGAAGGCAGCAATGCGTTCGTTAAGTCGGGCATTGGTAATCTACATAGTACGAGTAGGCAAGTGTTCCAGACAAATACATTCGGGTCACTCACTTTGGTCGACCAAAGTGTCCTCGGTGATTCGAATTGGGACTTGACCAAGTCATTGACTAGGTCTACATCCTTGTCAGGTCTGACAGGGAACTGCAGGATTGCATGAAAGGACTGTCCCTGTGGGTCAACGGAAGTGGTTACACACCCTGCCCATAAGGCCAGTGCCATAGTTTCTATAGATGGCGCTTTCAGCTGGATGTCTGACGCGGCCAACGTCACTCTGCCTTCCAAGAAGGATGGGGTGCACGAGAGGTTGTGGTTTGTACAAGTTCTGGAGAAGAAATACGGATACACCGATAAAACCCAGGAGCACCGTCAAGTCGTCGGTGACAAGGTAGTCAGCAACTGACATGTTTTTGTTTTCTTCTGAGGACGACGGGACTGGGTAAAACGGAAGAACTTCGGTTGTTGCCGTGGGTATTAGGCCTAGCTTGATTCTTGTTACCACTGATGCCGTGGACGACGCTGACGTGCTCATAGTCTCAGGACAGTCTATCCACCACAAAACTCACTTGTGGGTCACGCATCATATGTACCTCGTCGTCTTCAAATCTAGCTGATACAGTCCGCACTACAGCCATCCAGTCATTTCTACCTCGTAGTGACCGGATTTCCGCTGTTGAATCACCACGTCAAGATCAAGGCGACATTGTGCGTGGTCTCGCGGCACCGGACTGGCCAACAATGGGAGCATAGTTTCGCTTCGTCAAAGGAGATGAAGAAGCTTTGGAGATCCGTGCGCGATGATGTAGGTTACATGAGAAACACCAATACCCCTGATGCGTCTCACAGTGCACTCTCATAATCCGGACCCCTACCATGGTTGCCTCCGCTGCAAGGAAACCGACTAAAACTACAGAGAATGTGCCACATAGGTCCCATTATTTCACACATCCGCCTTGGACCGATATGGTCACGGTATGTATCGCGTTCGCACCACTCCACAGCGGAAAGACGAGCATTAGAGGATGCTTTCATCAGGAATGCATAACGACAACCCCAGATGGGACTAGGCATGGTGTCTCTCGACCCGCGATCAAGAAGGTTGGTTTTTTTGCTCAGTGATTGCCCCTGTTGGCTGAGTGGCTACAGTTTGTCGACTCAAAGTACCATCTCACTATGAATGCTGCTGCTACAGGTCAACTCAATCGCGCTATTGCGCACGGCACACGCAGCGGCGACTTTGTGCTTCCCAAGGGTTGGTTGTCTGCGGATCAGACCCGCGGAATTCCCATCGTTTTGTATGTAGGTCCGTCGGGCAAGGTGAGGTTGGCCCCTAAAAGAGTGGGCGAGATTGCCAAGAAGGCGAGTATGCATTCTCTATGACTCTTTCTGCTGGTCGATTGTTATCCTGGAATCAGAAACCTCCTTTGAGACGTCCCGCGGTGACGAAAGTTAGGGGGAGAGCGAAAAAGCCTCTCGTTTCCACTACCAAGACAAAGATACTTCCTTTCACGGAAGAACATCCTTCGAAAACCACGCCTGCGACCAGGAAGTATACTTCAAAGGCAAAGAAGGCGCGTGTAATGCCTACTCCGGGTAGGAGAGTACCAGCAAGGAGAGCCGCCACGAAGCGAGGTGGCCCTAAGCGGGTGGGTCGTCTATCATCTTAGACAATGATAAATAGACATGTTATCTCTTCCCAGGCATTCACTGGTGCTACTATTGCAAAAACTAGGACTGCAACCAGGAGGGCGGCGAAGTCAAAGAAACGTACGAACAAGTAATTGTGAATCACCCGAAGATCGCCTCATTATTTAACTGCTGCGCTTGTATTTTCCTTGGGATCTGTTCCTTTTCTAACCACCTGGTTCGCAAATAGGTTTGTTTACGTCAGATTTTGTCAGTGGTTCGATATTGTCAACTTGTTCATATGACATGCCTGTTGGCTGCGTTCCCATGGTTCTGCGGCTTTCAATGATGTTCTTTGTCTGCTTCTATAACGAGTCAGTGAACCAGTCCACAATAACCCATAAGTAATGATGGGCGCGGATGCAGTCAGAGGCGCTGAGAATTTTCTGTGTGTTGAGAAGAGAGGGTTGGACTGAAAAGGTCTGTACAGTAGTGCCTTCCGACATGCTGTGGGTTTTGTGACAGGGTGACTTGTTATGAGGGGGTTTGCGGCTGGGAAGCGAGGAAAACTTCCGAGTCTACTGCGTCCGTCACCTGTGAATATTGTGTCCCTGGTGACAATAAAGAGTATGATTGACCCTGCCGTTTGCGCGCCATACGACACGTACGCAGTCAATATATGTCTGCTGCCTACGGGCTGTTTGTGCGCACGAATCGACCCAATCTGGAGGGGCAGATAACAGCGAAATCAGAAATGATCGGGGAGGTGAGCTGATTACGTGATACAATTACGTGACGTACGTACGCAGCAACTGTTTTTGAATTTTTGATGGATTCAAGTAATTTTGGATGTCACGTCGTCGGGCTCGTTACCCTCCCTCCTCCCTTTGTCTTTCACCATCACCATCCCCGCTATCCACCGTCTCTGCTCTACCCTGCTCTTTATAATCCTTATAAAAGCCTTATATATATCTACCATCGTTGGTTGGACATATTCAACTTCGCGCGCGCCAATAGTAATGACAAGCCAGTCCCTCTGACACATATCTTCAAGACCCCAGTCGCTCGATGCATTCACACATCCAGCAACCACCACCTCTCCATCCCAGCTCTTCTCAGCACAACTATGGCACTCGTATCCGGAAGAACTCCATCCTCAAACCAAGCGCACGTTTGAGACAGTGTTCCCCTTCCCCGCATCCTGCGCCACGCAGGATCAAGCCCGTGCCTATGCCGGCTCCTCACCATCCCGTCCTTCCCACACCAGAGCCTTGCTTCCCCGTCTTTCCCCTCCCTGGTGTCATGCTTCACCCGGAAGATGCATCCAACAAGGTTTTCCACGCGATTGGTCGGTCCTTCCTCTCAGTCGTGAGTCCACGTCCCTACGTTTTCGTACTATCTACTGCTCGCGATGCATTACACGTGCTGTCTCTCACGCTGATACCCTGTAGGAAAATCGCGCGATGACGATCAAAGATCTCGCGGAAATGACCCTCAAATATGGTCTAATGTGCCAAAAGTACGTGCCCCCTTCCGTCCCTTGCCCATTCAGCTTTTGTGCCCTTGAATTCCGCCTTGCTGCCTGCTTTACATCCATTTCCTTGCATTTATCTTGTGTTGCTCATCGGTGTTCCTTCTCCCGGTCAGCGTCTCCGCTGCATCTCAGGCTATCACTACCTACATTCGGAATCATATGGCACGGTGCGAGGCACAGCAAGACCACCCTCTCCTTCTTCGGCATGTTTTATCTGGAACTCTCACGGATGACGACCTCGTACCTGCATTATACAGTAGGATGGGTGGGGCAACTAACACGACCAAGCCCAACTTGAAGGACCCGGGGGTCAACGACAAGAGCGTTGCCCAGGTTGACCAAGGTGCACTCGAAGGAGAACGGCTAACGAACTTTCGACGGGGTACGATGGTGTGGTACCTTTCCAAGGCGGCAGGTGTCTCGTGCCCGTTTGCACGTGGCGGAATCCGTCTCTGCGAGTATGGGAAGGAAGGGAGGAAACTCGCGGAAAAACATGACGATGAGTTGCAACCAGGGCCGAAGAAGTACGCCAGCTACGATGAGGCGCAGTGTGGAGAAAAGAGAAAGAGACTGAGGAGAGACTGTCGACGGAATTCTGACGGGTCTCGGGAAAGTTCAAGCGCTGGACGGGACAGCCAGAGTCCTGCGATTGACAGCGGATATGGTGAGCTGAGCACCGATTCCAGCGATGACGAGCGGCCTCCTAAGGTGAAGCTCACTCTCCGACTCCGGCCGTCGCTCTCGTGCGCACCGACGCCGCCCGCTGCATCCCGGCCGAGAGAGGTCATTGACCTGTCAAATGACGTGACTACTTCTTCGTCCGAAGATGACGACGCCGGTGTCGGCGCCGATGATGCCGTTAACGTCGACATCCGTTCAGACCCGCCCGAGGCCCCGTGGAGTCTCCCGCCGTATCCCCGCCGGTCCATTTCCG
>JBBPQP010001364.1:0-10851 GCA_038092555.1 Boletus subgraveolens | reverse complement strand
CTGACCTTTGCCTTAGGCCTTGTTCCTTGGCCCAAGGCAGGTCAGCTTGCAAACTCACCCTCCCCTTCTCTGAATTGTCAGCCTCCTGTTCTTATTTTTATTGAAGCTAATTTAATATTAAATCAAAGCCAATTCTGTTCTTCTTAGGGGTTCCTCTGACTTAGGCAGCAGGCCTGAGGGAAACATAAATAAAATAGGTACCATTTAATGCTAAAGTGAAATAGATGTAATAGTTGGAATTGAGACTCATGGGAAGAATTGTTTTTAGTCAATGTTTTGCTAAGTAATAAATGCTACATGCACTCTACCAGAGCTCTCCAGTTCTGGAATGATACTTCCAGCTCAGAACAGTAGTTCTTCTGCTAAATAATAATTGCTATATATATTAAATATATTTTGCACACCTCAGGCTGGGTGAAATGTGGGCTGGGATTATGCTAGTGTCCTAGTTGCAAGATAGTAATCTTGTTATGATATGTAATATTTTCAAACTTTTCATTTATGAACACTTGTACAACATTTCACTTCATAATATTCGACACATTGCACGTGACTGTAGGAAAGGTCACCTGATCACAATGATGTCATAGCACGTGTTATTAATTTCCGCTCTTCTCTCACGATGCTATACTTCTTTTTCCCATCATCAACTTCTCTTTTTCACACTTGTGTACTTTCATTTGACCATACTTAGTCATTACTATTTACAGCACTTGGTCCGTGCACACTTCTCAACAGTATATATACCTGTACATCATATCGTAGAACCCCAGTCTAATCCACTTGTCATCGTGTCTACTCGGCGTCTACAGTTCGAGCCTGAACCTTGATTAAGGACCAAGACTATTCTCTCTTATCCTCCTTGCCAGCTTTAGTGTAATGCTGCAAAGCGGTCGTCCAGCTAGTGGTTGCCTTAGGGTTCCATTACAAATCTAAGGTAAATGTAGTGCAATGTACCTATGCTTATGTAATCAAGAAATGCAGGTTACTGTAATCACAGGCAGAATGGCCCATGAATGCTATGTTTGTCATTTAATAGGGTAAGTATTACTAAATCAATACAATCTAAAATTTAAAATGAATATATGAGTTGTAGTTGATGGGAGGGGGAGAGTTGCAGTTAAGAAGTGAAGCCCAAGCCCAATAAGGTAAGTATAGTGTGATGTGTGCTTATGTAATCAAGAAGTGCAGCTACTGGCAGAATGGCCACAGCAAGATGAAATTCTGCTATATTCTGTGTTTAATATGGTAAATATTACTAAATCAATACAGTCCACAACTTAAGATGAATACATATCATTGTAGCTGAAGGGAAGGGGGATAGTTGCAGTCAAGAAGTAAAGCTCAAGCCCAATAAGGTAAGTGTAGTGCAATGTATGCTTATATACTCAAGAAGCACAGCTACTGGCAGAATGACCACAGTGAGGTGATATCCATTATTTAATAGGGTAGATGTTACTAAATCAATGCAATCTACAACTTAAAATAAATATATATGAGTTGTAGTTGAAGGAAAGGGGGGTAGTTGCATCAAAAAGTGGAGCCCAAACCCTTCTAAGGCAAGTGTACCCATGCTTCTTGATTACATAAGCATACATCGCACTACTGTAATCACAGGCAGAATGACCAGTGAGGTGAATGCTATGTCCATCATTTAGTGGGGTAAATATCACTAAGTTAATACAATTTAAAACATTAGATGAAGGTATCTGATTGCTGTGATTTGCCCAACATGGTCTTGACACAGCTGTATGCTCA
Source organism: Boletus subgraveolens (assembly GCA_038092555.1). Taxonomy (NCBI): domain Eukaryota; kingdom Fungi; phylum Basidiomycota; class Agaricomycetes; order Boletales; family Boletaceae; genus Boletus; species Boletus subgraveolens. The sequence continues at coordinate 9,093 of JBBPQP010001364.1, read as the reverse complement.
GTATGTGCACTTCTTTGTTTGGCTTTGACTGACTTTTGTAACTAGTAGTATGTGTTCTGAGTCGTCCACATTGACATGGTGGGTTCACAGGCTTGGTAGGGTGCATGTGGTTGTTGCTGGGTAGTTAAGATGGCCCAGGTAGGTCGCTCTTCATGCATTTGTACCATTTTTGTTGACTCAGCTCATCTCCAACTAGTGTCTTTGTTTTGACTCATTTCAAGTCTCTGTGCACACTGCTCGTTGCACCACTCTTGCTGCCTTGTCCTCCATCACTTCTGATGCCTTTTTCCTCCTGGCATTCCCAATCATCATCAAGCTTCCTGTCTTGTCCAGCCTATCTACTATCTTGCCTCTCAGCCCTCTATTTCAACTCAATGTGTTCCTATTGTCCACACACTGGTTTCTATCATACTCCCGATGTCCCTGGTCATTGTGGATTCATCTGGTGTGTACACTTCATTGTCTGATTTGTTTGGCTTGTCTTAAACTCTCTCAGGTGAGTGATCCAACTTGGTTGACACATGCATTGAACACAACCTCAGTGTGGCTGAGATGGACTGCAAAGAACATAAGGCACTCCACATGAGCTATGGTGCCACTGGGTCCCCCATGATCTACTTGGTGCAAATGCAGAACACATGTGCAAAAGGTCCTACCTATGTCTGGCTAGTTGCTTTTGTGGACAAGGCTTCTAGCTGTGTGCTTCTTTACTTGCTCATTGTCCTTGTCATCGTTATGCAACTTATATCCTTATTTTAGAACAGTTTTGCAGGTAATTGATGTGTTGGGGCTGGAACAAGTACAATGTCCAACCAAACGCCCCCTTGGTACTTTGTTATGATATGTAATATTTTCAAACTTTTCATTATGAACACTTGTACAACATTTTACTTCAACTATTTAGACACATTGCACGTGACCATGGGAAAGGTCACCTGATCACAATGATATCATAGCATGTGTTATTAATTTCCGCTCTTCTCTCACGATGCTACTCTTCTTTTTCCCATTATCAACTTCTATTTCTCACAACCGTGTACTTTCATTTGACCATACTTAGTCATTACTATTTACAGCACTTGGTCCGTGCTCACTTCTCAACAGTATATATACCTGTACATTATATCGTAGCACCCCAGTCTAATCCATTTGTCATTGTCGTTTCCGAACTCTGATTAAGGATCGAAGGCTACACCCATTCTCTACTCTTTTCCTCTATTAGGCTTATTGGTGTTTGCCACGTCGAAGTCCGGCTAGTGGTGGTTCATTTGAGCTATCATTACATACTTCTTGCATTCGGACACCACCTCTCCTTCATTGAAGCAGGCAGAACACAACAACCTAACATACATCCTCATCTCAGTTGATAATTTTTCAGGCTTGTGATGGCTCTAATTGATCAGTCAATAAGACTTTGTCCTCTAAACCAACTGCCATGTATGTAGACTTCATCAATGATGGTTGAGTGAATATCCCAGTAAGCCCAATCATAGACAGGCTTATCAGGACTCTGAGTAGATTGATCCTTGTCAATATTGCTCCACTGTAAATCTAACAAAGTAGGTGAAAGAAAGGTTATGCACTCTGTTAGATGAACCCCATTAAGATGGATCATTCACTTGTTGAGCCTAATGGGACATGAGCAATTGTGACAAGGTCCACCATCACCAGAAAAAGACACACTGAGTTTGCTTTGCTTGAGTCCATAGTACATTGACCTATGAGAAGCATATACCTTCGGCTGGTTGGGTAAAGCAGCTTTGGGAGGTGATTATCAATGTAGTGTCTAATGAGTTCCTGCATACAAACTTGAGGCCCAACAAATCTTTTTGTTTCAAGTTAATTCCATGAAGGCTCATGAAAATGATATGTTAGACATATCACATGTCACATCTGATCGTCTATTGTCATAGATGAGTACTCACTTGCTTACATATAACTGCCCACTCTCTCAAGAGTAGCGCAAGGGTTGTTGAATTGAAGCATGTATGAAGCATTGTCACTTTAGCGTGATGTCAGCCTGCATTCGAGGATATGTTACCATCATGTTCAGAAGCAGAGAGGTACTGGTGATGCATAAACTCGCCAGAAACTCACTTAGTGATGGGTCTGCCCATATAGACCTCTCTGTCAAAGGCATACAGTGATCTCCAAAACTGCTGCAATGTTTGAATGTGATGTGGTGTGCTTTGCACACCACAATTACCTGTGGGAATTTCACTTAGCTTTGGTGAGACCAAACAAAGTACATACCCCTGGCTACAGACTAGCCCCTGGATCATGTGATTTGGTCCAGTGGCTGTGGAGATATGTATATTTCAAAACAGCAATACCATTGCAACAGTTTTGCACCTGTTGGTAGAAATGGTGGAATTTCATTGAAATGAATGAAATTGACAATGTTTGGTCATACAAACAAAGGTACACATATAAATATCATGTCTGAGTTTGAAATAGTTCACACACATCTTTATTCCCAACCACATCATCCTTTCTTTGCTTGATGCTGGTTAATCTGCTCACTCCATTGTTGCTACCACTGGTCTCCATGCCTCCACCATCTCTAGACTTTGCTCTAAAGAGCATTCTGAGCTTCAAAGGTCTACTGGAGGTCATCCATCCAAGCTTTCCTCAGCCAATATTTGACATGCTATCCACCTTATCTCTTTTGGAAAGGTAGAGAATACTATTCAAGTGACCAAGGCTCTCACTGTTACAATTGAGGAGACCCCTATTCAATTTCCTTTCCTGTCTCCTCCTCATCATCTACTGACTTCAATTCCTTCCTCAATCACCCCTCCATCCCACCTCAACCACCCTGGCGCTTCCTTATTCGCCCACCTCTTCAACAACCTCCAGAACTACCAGATCCCCATCTCCACCTGGGCCAATCTGTTAGACAAATCCCTCTTTGAAGGATAAGGCTATCCTCCACTGCCTTTGGGCTTTGAGCTTTGGGTATCTCCCTCTTTCACTGCCTCTTGGTGTTCCCCTTTTATCATATGACTCTTACTTACTTTCTATGACTTGCACTGACACTGCCCCCCTGCTTAGCCTTCTCTCGCAGACTATACATTTCCCCTTCTATCCAGTTAGTTTATATCATGTGCCACATGACATAATGCGTCCATTCCCTTATTTATCTTTAGGGTTCCGATACCTGCCCTAAAGCACCTAGTATATATATTGGAGCACTGCCTGTATCTACTTCTTTCTCTAACCTTGATATACACTTATTTGTGTTGTCAACTCATTCCTTGAGATCTCCTCCCTTGTGCCTTGTCTCCCCTCAGCCTCATCCTCCACTCTACCAACTCTGGGCCAGTCCCAGTACTGCTGACTTATGTCAGGCCATTCACTCTTAACTCCATTCAGAGGTGTCCAAGAGTAGGAACGAGACAACACATTCACGAATGTGTACCATTGTTATACCAGTTGTAACACTCACCAATGTGGTCAATCAACCCCTCTCTACCACCACAGTATGCCGCCACTTGAAAAAAACTGGTATGAAAGCTGTGGTGAAGTCCAAACAACCTCTTCTCTTTGCCAAGCATTGCAAGGCTTGTTTGGATTTTGCCATACTCACAAGAATTGGACTATGGAGGATTGAAAGAAGGTGATATGGTCTGATGAGACTAAAATCAATTGCCTAGGGTCAGATGGGCACAAATGGGTGTGGAAAAAGACAGGTGAGGGGCTTAGTGATAGAGTGGTTGAAGGTACAGTGAAATTTGAAGGAGGTTTTTTGATGATGTGGAGATGTATGACTTGGCAGGGAGTTGGCTATGCTACCAAGATTGATGGTAGGATGGATGGGGACCTTTACCTTCAGATTTTGAAGGATGAACTGCTGAATACTCCACAGTATTATGGTCTTGATCTTCCTAACATTATTTTTTCAACAGGATAATGACTCCAAGCATACTTGCAAGAAGGTGAAAAATTGGCTTGAGAAGCAGGATTTTGGGACTATGGTGTGGCCTGCACAATCTCCTGACCTAAATCCCATTGAACATCTCTGGAGTCATCTCAAGAGGAGGCTAGCAGATCATGAACACTTTCCCAAAGGAGTTCATGAATTGTGGGAGAGGATTCAAGAGGAATGAAAAGGGATATCAGTTGAGGAGTGTCAGAAGTTGATTAAGAGCATGCCTAGGAGGGTTGAAGCAGTACTCAAGGCAAAAAGAGGCTATACTAAGTACTAATATATCCAAGATACCCCATCAATATTAACAGGTGCAAAACTATTGCAATGGTATTGCTGTTTTGAAATATACATATCTCCACAGCCACTGGACCAAATCACATGATCCAGGGGCCAGTTTGTACCCAGGGGTATGTACTTTGTTTGGTCCCACCAAAGCTAAGCAAACTTCCCACAGGTGTTTGTGGTGTGCTTTGCACACCACATTGTGTTCAGACATTACAACAATTTTGGAGGTTACTGTATATCATATTGAGAGAGACTTGCCTCCTTCCTTCAGGCAATTAGCTGCATATAGGGCTTTACAAAGATGCTGTTAAATCATGATGCCAAGATTATTCCAATCTTGCAGGTGTGCTTGTAGGAGCACTCTGTTGGCAAGCACATAACAACTCAGATGCTCAGAACCAGTGATTGTTCCTGTCAATGATGCTTCTGTGTTTATGAGCCACTTTCCACATCAATCAAAGATGAAGGTAAGGTGGGTTAGTGGTACTGCTGTTCAGATAGACCATAAACCAACAGTACACAATACTTACAGTAACACAGGATAGATCACTGGTGGTGATTTTCCCACCATCTCCACCAATTGTGAGAAACCGGTTGTCTGGAGAAGATGTGGATGAACATATGTCTGGAGCATGTTAGATGAGACCAAGTTGTGTGTTGTTGCTAACCTAAGACATGACAGTTGGCTGAGTATGCAACAAATTCCCCATGTTGCAGCAGGACAGAGGTCGCTGGCATGTGGAACTGGCCATTCCAAGACTGCTCTCATTGAATGCTTCAACTTGCTTTATGTATTTTACATTCAGACACAACAAAGAGCTGGTCATTTGACCAAATGTCACTCGAAGGGGCCCATCAATCAATTTTGAGAGTCCGATGATAGGGATTCACGCTCCTACCGAAAATTTGACCGAGGGGAAGAAGCAGTCGGGGGTTTAATCTGAGTGTGAAAATAAGTCATGTGCGACCGAAATCGGTCGTTAGGTCCTAACCGAGTGGCGATGGCCGAATTTGGTATGGTGTAACTTATCAGTTAGCCACAGTACTCCCCTTAGACCTTCCAAGTAGGCCGAACTTATCTGCCAGTGCATTGGACCAGTGACCTAACATCGACGCTGGAATGTCGTCCCCACGATCTGAGGGCTTCGTCTACATATTGAGTAAACTCTCGTTCTCACGTATCGTTCAACATGGATGAATTCCTTCTTCATAGGTATCGCTTTCAACATTCGAGAGACGTTAAGGAGGACTGTAGACCGCATCATATTGCAAACTGGAACTGGAACCTTCAAAAAGGAGCTTCCGGTCCAAGTCTCCCCTGGTCATGAGCACAAAGAAGTGTTCGATCCCGCGATGTGAGGTGTCCAGTTTCATCGGTTCGTGAACCTGAATTTTCACCATTTATTTCAGTGAACTGTCCGCCCGGGACAGATCAATCGTGTCGATGCAGTACACAGAGGGATGGAAAGGGATACGTACTCCCCCCATCACCATTGAACTGAACGAGGTCATGATGGAAGCGCAGGAGTCCCGACGGACACGGGAACAAAAGTGAGGCATGCTAAGCTCTTTCTTGAACACATTTCACGTTAGCTTTTGAAAGTATCTTTATTCAAGTTGCACGAGAATGTCGAGGTCGCTATCGGCGTCTCTCGTGACTCGGCCGCCAATGAAAATTTGACCCCCACCACCAATGAAATCCTTCGCATGTGCCCTCGGTGAGCGCTTTGTCGCTCTTTATCACCATCCCAAGCCGATCGCTTGAAGCTTCCGACTGCTGGTCATAGGAAGTGTACTTCTATATTTTCTCTCTGACAACGGCCGATCACTGACGATCAAAACTTTCAGACCGGTGTTAGAAAGTCTTCACTGATTCGAAACGTGTTCGGGGTCAAGGATGTGGTGAGTCTACTCTTTCCTAAAACAATTGCGTGCGCAACCATTTCTGCCAGGATGTCAGCGCAGCCTCACGAGGGCGAGCTGACATTGATCGCGAACATATCTCACCAGAGCACGAGCTTTTTATCGTCCACGACAGCGTCGGATTTGAGCCAGCAGAGGGCGGCAACTTGAAAAGAGTCAAAGATTTCATCGATGGCCGACGAAAACAAAAGGACTTGAAGGATAGGCTGCACGCCGTTTGGTAAGGCCTCTCATGGTGATCAGAACATAGCTAAGCAAAGACTTTAGGATATGCACTTCAGTTCCGTACGCCAAAGGACGGCCCCTTGAGGGTCGTATGAAGGAATTCCTGCGAAGCAGAAGGGAAATTTTTGGCGATAGTGCGTAACTCAAATGATCATGGCCTGTTAGTATCTGAAGATATTACCAACCTACTGTAGTTCCGATCGTTGTTGTTCAGACGAAGCTCGACCTGCTAGATAACAAACTCCTTATGGACCTGCGTAGTGAAGGTGTTGAGTTCAAGAGCATAGAGGAGGCGAGATCCTTGATAGCACCACGAAGATCCATGTTTCTTAAAGAATACTGCTTGCAACCCCTCCTGCGAGCAACAGATAGCAACATACCATACGTAGCCCTTTCTGGTATGTACCACTTTGCACTTTGCACAACTATTCTTGAATTGATCGCATGACAGTGAGGAGCGGTTACGGGCTGGAATCAACAATTTCTGAGATCGTCAAGACCACAACCTCCGAGATCGAACGGTATATCAAAGCCGATCCATCCTATGCGCCGCAGACCATCGAGCGTAATGCGCCATTGTTTGTCGCTGGAATGGCACAGCGGGCGAGTTTCAAAGCAAAGACGGATCTCGCCATAGAGTACGCCCTACATTACCACTTTCAGAACCAGACTCATATTTTTGTAGAATCGGGAAGAAGAGTGAGTCCTTGGTACTTCAGTGTTGTGGTCCTAAACGTCGCCCAAGGATACCGGTCGAACCTGGGCACATACGTGAACTTTTCCGCTAAAAAAGCGGAAGAGTACCTACCTCTTCTACATGATGACATCGTCCAAGTTTGGAATTTCAACGACCCTGAACGGGTGAGAAACCGTCTCTCTGCATGATTTGGTGTTTGACGCTGCAGAAGGCCCTACAAAGCGATGGACTCAAGAAAGTTTTGTTAGATACTTCAGATCTCGGGGTGGATGACGTTCCAGATGCACTGGCTGTCCTGTAAGCTAGATGATACCATTCTCCGTGACGATATTTGACTGGAGGCACACAGACGCTCTATGCCATTGGCCCTTGCAATGACCTCACTGTTGAATGACCTGATCACGACTGTCATCACGCCCCTCCCTAAGGGAACAGTCGATCTCGCAACACTACGTGATCAGACTGACAAGTCAGCGTAAGTGGTTATGTCTCATGTTTAGTCGTTTAGTACTTGTAAGTCCTAACGCCGAATTTAGTACAAAACGTTTCATGGCATACATTGTCGACCTGATCTACGTGATGAAAATTCTCTTTATCTTAGCACCGCAAGGACCCATCACTTCCCTGGACGTAGCTCGCGCGTTGGAGGTCTACAAGAGATCAACATTTAGACTCCGTGTTCACTTGGAGCTTAAGGGTTTCATTACAGGTGGTGCGATACTCGGAGGACGTGACAAGGTCGTGGATAAAATTGAAACGTTGGTCAGACGGTACAACATTACTGACGAGGATGTGTCACGTTTGCGGAGTCAGATTCAGGCGGCACCAGGCTATTCGTGAAACGTGTTGGCGAGTTCCTAGTTGGACACACCCATTGCATTAAATTGGTGGTTGACGACCAAGGTTCTTTGGTTTCCGTGGGGATGTATGTATGATACCTTGTAGTGACGCTCGATCGCCCTATGACCACGTATTTTGAACCATTCGAGTCACTGTCATTGGCATCAGATGCTGCAACACGACTTTGAATGACCTGGCACATACACTGCCAATGTCTAATCCCAACTTGGGAGGCTGCTCCGCGCCACATCGTGGATTCGCGATTCATGGGGCTTTATCGGATCGAGAATCTTTGTCTGGCGACTCCCAATGACCATTGGACAAATAAACCTGATCGAGTCAGCCTTGTTGGCTGAGGAGAGAGACAAATTGGTATATGCGTGGACACCCTAAATGAGCTTGTGAACTGCACCTACCAATACAGGCTAACCCAGACCACAATGGTCCATTGTCGAGCAATCTGGTTTCGATAACGTTGCCCTCACTGTCATCAGGCTATGACGTACTTTGTAGGTTATCATCCATGATCTTCCTCGGGAAGTACGCTGACCCCGTATGTCTCCATAGCCAACTTTTCTGTTTCCGAGGAACAATTGAGTGGTGCAAGGGACTCTCTCTGCACCATATTATCCTCCGCGGCCCATCCGTCCCGGAGTTTTATACGTTCTGTTCGATTCATCACATGGCAAATCGATATGCATGCACATGGTCAAGGTTTCCTCGTGCGACGAGGTAGAAGGTGGTTGGAGTGCCACTGCAATGGGAGGGCCCGATCTGAAGAGCGCCACTGGTCGAAATCGGCGAACGGCCTCGTCCTCGCAGTGCTCCGTCGTAGCTCAAAAGAGCAGTGGGTGGTGTGCCTCGGCTGCTTGCCAGTAGTATATATCAAGGACTACGAACATCCTGGATGACGTGTTGCCCGCACACTGGCGCTGAACGCACAAATCGTGAACTTCAGGGAGGACGCAGTTGATGGTGTGATAGTGGCGCTATGAGTTTTTTGTATATAAAAAAAAGGTTATGGGGTGTAGCCAAGGTGTAGCTTACTCATATGTAAATGGTCTTTGTGATGTGCGGCGTTCCGAGTCCTGCTTACGAATTCAACAGAGTCTACCCGGACAGGTGCAACTTGCAAGTAACAGCTCAAGTTTTCAAGACTTGGCACAGGATAAAGTAACGAAATGCTGGTAAG
>JBBPQP010001363.1:0-10859 GCA_038092555.1 Boletus subgraveolens | reverse complement strand
GAGGGCAAGCCAAGTGACAACCTCTTCAAGGTACAAGTCTGCTTCATCCGCAAACAGGTCCTCGCAGGCTGTCAGCAGTGCACGAGTGAGGATGCGTGTTGGACCACTGAGTGGAGGTAGCGGCCGGTTGACATCACCAAGGTCGTTGAAAATCGCATGCCAACGGAACAAGCTTGAGCGAGAGATACCAAGTGCCAAAGAGATATCCTCAATCTCCCAGCCTATTTCCCAGAGGCGAAGGGCGGATTCTTTGAGATCTTTGCTGATGTGTCGGTGGGGTATGCGAACGTCTTGTTGTTCCCAATTTGGAATCTAACTCAGACGACAAAAAAATAACTACAAATCTCATGCTATTTGGGAATAGCTGTAATATGCTGCGTAATTTCGAAGGCAAACTATTCACACGTCATCGATCATCCCTCCAAAGCAAGTACTGAGAGAAGCAACGAAAACGAGGGTTACCACGACGGGTGATAATGGATGGATCAGAACGTGAGCATCCAAAAATGGTATTTTTACATAATACATTCGTCCATGCGTACGATTGACACCCGAACGCACCCATGGTTGCAAGCAAGGTGATATTCTGCGTGATGTCGCTCGCTCAAGTGTGTGGCCAAACAAATGTGGTACGACTAAGTACAAAGCGGTGGGAGTGTGGATAACGAAAAGGTAGTAACGTCCTTGTGCTCGCTGCAGTACTGTGTGTGATCGGGTGAAAACCGGAAGTTTTCAGCTCAAGGCTGGGCCCTAGCCTGCAGGGGAAAAGGTGAGCTGTGAGGGCGGGATGGGCCCTCGCAGTCAGCTTGACCGGCGCACGGACAGGTGTTCGGGCGACTAGCGTCGAGCGAAGCCAATGGCTTGGCTGTTGGCACTGTGAGTGGGAGAGGTGGGTGGGTGACGACGAACAGAAAAGAAGACGGCGAGCGAGGTGCTGTGTGAGCTAGCTGAGGTGGCAGGAAGAAGAAAAAGCACGCCACCTCATTTAGCTTTCGCGCAGACCTCATCCATACGCCGCTTCGTGCCTTCGCTTATGTAGGATACCATCTTTGCCAGTTCCTTTCTCTCCTACTCTTACGTCTCTCCCTGCCTCCGGATATTCCACCCCACACTCTGCCACCTCATCGTCGATATCACTCCCTTCGACGACTAAAGCACCCTCGAAACCAAAGCCCGTCAACGTCGTTTCCAACGACAGTTCCTTTCTCGAAAGGTTTCAGTGCAGCAAACAGGTAAGAAACGTGTCCCACCTCCCAAAAAATGACCTACCTCGCCCTTTACCTTTGTGTGCGCACGCAGGAAGAAGAAGATAGACAGAAAGCAGAAGAGGCACTTGCAAAGTTGGTCTTTGTCCCTCGGATCCCATTCGTAGCCCATATTGCGTTCTTTCTTTCATCATGATCATGTACGTGTCCACCAGGAAGAAACAATTTGCAGATAGATTTGTGTGTTGTCTCGTTCGGCCTCCTCAATCCCAATCCCATCCTCGTCCTACACAGAAAAAGCGGGGCAAGCGTCCACCTCCACCTGACTCCTCCCCTGCAGTAACAAGCACAGACCTCAATCCCAACCCTTCCAAGAAACCCAAACTCGACGATGCCACGCCACAAAGTCAGTCTCATTTCCCACTGTCATCTTGGTCATCTTGTCACTTTTATGTTCTGGCTCACACTTTTGTTACACCCAATCCTTGGCAGCATCTAGGTTCAGAATACCAAAAACAAGTATGCGACCACACAAGTCATGTTCTCAAAGACACTGGTACGGGCGTTCGTCCATTGATCAAGTAATCTGTATCCTATACCCATCCTCGACGTCTCCAAGCTGATCACAGTAAGCGATCTCTCTGTTTCATCCCACGTATGCGTTCGGGTACGTGTGACTAACGGTTCAGCGAACGAGTTTAGATAGGTTCAGAGTAATTACCACAGCGTCCGGCGTTGATGGTGCCCACACTGCTTCTCGCACACCCTGTTCCGCCCGTGCTTCCATGTATACCAATTCTATCCATTGCCTAATCCAGCTTGTTGATGAATTGAACAAAGTGCTGATCCTGAGATCAACTTCGGGAATGGGTTGTTGATCAAAAGAATAGGATGTACATGACGGTATGCAACTAACATACATGGTTTGCACGGTAAAGCAAAACGAACGGAGATACACAATATAGAGTGAACCTAGCGACGCCCCGGACGACGATCTCCATAACAAGAAAAGAAAAGAAAGAAAACGCGTATACAGTATATCAACAAGCACACAAGCATACTTACCTTGACCTGGCCGCTCTTCAGATCCTCCAACCGATAGCTGACGTTCTCCACTGTCTGGGTCGCCCTCGGTGTCAGCACACCGTTCTTCATACGTGGCGGTGGAGTGGGCAGTGCCTCTGCAGAGCAAGGCGTCTGCATCGAGCGCTGGGGCGATGGCAACGCTGGCGCATCCTCTTCCTCAGACGCTACTGGCACCTCCGCATCGGAATAACGCACTTCTTCCATCTCGCTCTCCTCTGCCTCGACGTGCACACCATCGTCCGATGTCCCACAACTCTCTCTCAGCTTGCTCTGATTCTTGTTCTACAGACACCTTGATGGGTGGAGGTGGCTTCCGACTTTCCGAGTGGGTGGGGGTCTCTGCGGAGGGGCGGGAATGGGAACGGATGGCACAGCGTCCTCGCTCTCGCTGTCCTCTTGCCTCGCTACAAGTCGTCTCGCCGACGCAGGTGGTAACCCCGCAGCAGGAGGGAGCATCCCGAGCCGCATGCCCCCCATCCCAGCCAATTTGCGGCGATCCGTTGCTTCCTCGCAACCTCTTCCTCTTCCTCCTCTCAAGCCCCTTTTCCTTCTTCCTCCTTTTCCTTGATTCCGTGTCATTGGGGGGATCGACGTTGGTGGGGGTGCAGGGGGCAGAGGGGGTCGAGAGAGTGGGTGCATCGGTGGCGGTGCCCCGAATCGGATACCTCCCAGGCGCACCATGCGTTCAGCAATCGTGCGACGACGCGCAGACGCTTCGTCCTCTTGCGCTTCCTGCTGAGATATCACATTCTCCAAAGTTTCCTCCCCTGCGACATGATGTACTGTGGTCGAGGTCAGGAATAGGAACACCCTCGTAAGGATTTACACACGCACCATTTTCATGCTCTGATGCTACTTGTTCTGGTACAGCGAGCGTCGTGATGATCGAAGGCGTTGCGGGCCTAAAGCTATCCGGTCGAGGCGACGTCGGTACTGGTGGCGGCGAAGATGACATTTCCGACATAGCATCTTTCACCCGCACACTCGTGCGTCTTGGTGGTGGCGGAATAGAACGTCTCGGAAGGGGCGATGGGACATCCTCCATCACCGTCCTGCAATCAAAAAAAGAAAGAAAGAAAAAAGGACAACGATAAGTGATCAGCCAAGTACATTCCCAACCACCCAGGGTGCTAATACATATCGTCGCCTGGTTTCCCATGCCTTCCGACGTTGTTGCCATTGCTCTGGTGCTCTGTGTTGCCCTCGGCGCCCTGTCCTATTCACCTATATGGCCCTCTGGCCCTCTATCTCGACTCGAAGCACTCGTATCGTCGTAGCACTGCTTCCTGTCGCACTCAAGGCGTCTCTGGTCGTTGTGGGAGTCTCACGGTACCCATGCTTCATCACCTGGCTTGCTCAGCTCGTCTTGAGCCTTTCTAGGTAAGTCCTCATCTCTCAGCTCCAAGCATTCATGCACATATTCTGATGCTTCACGCAGCTTCTTTGCCAAGACCCACAACAGGGCCCCTGAAGAGCGTTTATAGAAGGAGAGAACCTTTGATGAACGACTTTGTTGGATGGTGTAACCCGCCCAGGGCCGATACTGACACACTGCAGGAATCCGCCGTCTTAAGCAGTAGACCGACCGTGTCGAAAGGATGAGTTGTATCGAAAGTAGACAATGTGAGGAACACATGCCACTCGCGCGCATTTTCTAAAATAAGAGAGGTGACAGTGCATCACCTCAGCTGGAACACATAGGAACACATTCATGTATTAATTACTGTACATATAGAAAGGACGGCGGGGGCTCCTCGCGTCCACATTACACTCGGCAATGTGTCGGATACATCTATAAGACTCTGGTGAGGCTCGACTATTCCCCATCAATCAGATGCGCCAATTTTACGGCCACGCAAGTCCCGTAAGCCAGCTAAGACAAGCGTTTATCTGAGCTGGTTTCCTTGACCGGGTTGATTGCTGAGTCGAACAGGTCCGATGTCATACAGAAGGCATGCTGCCATTCAGAGAATTACCAAAAGGGTGATAACGGGTACAAGCGCGAGAATGGTGAACATAGACTGAAACCGTACATCCAAAATCACCCTGACCATCGGCACAAACTTTGGAAATGAGTGATTCTGAAACCCATCATAACCTTCTACATGACATGCCGTCGAGAGATGGGAGATTGATAATTTTGTCCGAGTTTGTGGAAGACGGAGAACACGCATTGTGTCGACCTCCGATTCAGTGAAACAGCTAGTGTTAGCCGACAGGCCCGTCTGCAAAACAGACTAAGTAACGCCATCGCTTCACGTCCGTTGAACAATTCATTCGCAGTTTCCTAATCCAGCAGCAAATTTCGCTTTGTTTCTGATATTCGGGTTGCTGATCGGCGGCAGTAGCCGAGTTACCTTATTCTCTCAGGCTGTCCCCATCTCGTCGCCTTACCTCGTCTGTACACACAATCAAATATTAGCCTCTGTTCTCCTCTAGGCAATCAATCGCATTCTCTCTTCAAGCAAGGTTTCCACCACCAACGATAGCATTCCCCGACTGTGGGTGAAAACATTACATAACAGTCGGTGTTATATCATAATCGCGAAACATACTTACCAAGATATGGCCGCCGATCCACAGTTCAGGAGATATGGGGTCATTGTTTTCACTCGACAACAAGACCAAACAGGAAACCCCCGGGATCATTTACGGTCGTGGTTTTCAACGATAGGAGACTCGTTCTTCCATGCTCTCTGTTTTCGCCGTTCTCAACGATACTACAGATTATCCCACAGCAGATTGTGTTTTTTTTTTCTCCCGACGTCTTTGCGAAAGCGATTTTCCATTCCGACGTAATTCGGGGTTCGGGTAATAGCTGGATGTCGGCTGTTGCAGCTGGTCAAACATGGAGATTTGAAATGTCTGTTTCTCCGGATATCAAAGACGTGATCAACCTCATTCAGGAGGTCATGTATGATCCCGACACCATCAAAACCCTGTGATGGAACAGACATTTACGACCCTGCGACACAATGAAAGCAGTGCATCCTAACGCTCCAAATGGAGCGCTCCGGCATGAGAGCAAGCCTTCTTCCCATATCGTTCAACGAGTTCCCCGTGTCCGAAATATAATATCACCTTTCAGGTTGTACCGTTACTCAGACCCAGGCTGCCCTGTGCCTTTACAGCTGCCCCAGCTGCTCCAAACGTTATCCCTGTTGTCAGGCTCCGCTGATCTGCCCTCTTCACAATTGGAATCCCTAGACTCGGTTCCCTCTCCCCCCACCCTTCACCTGACCTATTCGCTTCTGTCCCTCTGACTCCGTTTTCACATAACCCAACCGCCATCCTTCCAGGACCGTTTAGGGGGCTCCCACTGATTGGTGGCGGAGATGCAGGACTATGCTGCAGAGGTGGCAGATCAAGGAGTGAGCGGGTTGTAGTGGGTGGGGATAAGAAGGCTTGATATCCAGGGACCAGCAGAGCCGAGAGATCAGATGCTCCCACGGACCACACGGGCAGACCGGGACTGTACTTCTTCAAACCCATGGGGCCGGTAGAACCATTCAGATCCGGTCCCTTGCCATGCACAAGGCATTCGATAAGCGACACAGTGAAGAAATCTGGCCACATCACAAGCATCTGACCATACAATGAACTATGTACTACTGCCATTAATCACACAAAAACGTCCTCATGGGCCCTGGCAACTCGCGCCACGGGTTAAGCTTTGACATGCCCTGGATGGCTTTTCGAGTTCATGCCAGACCATGACTTCGGGACGTTGCACACTGCACACTGCCATTATATGCACCGGTGGATCAAACGCCCCAAGTACGCTAACACCCCTATGTTTTCATCATTCGTCCCCACCACGATGCGGCGGGCATATAAATTTGCTCCACCGTGGTGTGTGACCATAAAAACACATCTATCTAAGATGTCCCAAATGACACTCGCGAATGTGCCTAACGAAGTTCTTGCGTGTCACCCACTTGCAACATCCCCGCCACCAGCAGTAAACCAGGGTATCCCCACCCAAATTCCTAATTCTATGAGAATTCCTGAAGTGTGTCGAAACACTCGTGCATTCGATCTGAGCATTACATGTCTCAGTATTACCCTCACCAGTCCATTTGCACTGGGCCGTTGTGGAGCATGAGTGTGCGGTCTGTGTTGTGGTTGCATGGGAATTCGCTTTGGGAAATTGTGTAGCGCCGGGATTCCGAATTACCTGTTGCAGATGTGAAATCAGTAGTGTGCTCACAAAGCGCGAGCGTCCCACTTACATCCTCGAGCACTGCATCGGGACTATGGCCCTCCACCATGAGAGCGGCATCGCTCTGCGTACGGTATTTATTAGTATGTGGGGTGACAATCACACAACGAAGTACCTCGATACATACCAAAGAAACTGGTACTGCAACCATGGTGTGGTTAGCGGCCCCAAATAACTCTTCCACTTCGCGGCAAAGTAATCTTTGGTATGAAGGGGACGTAGGCCGCGAGAAGATCGTGCTGCTAGGAGTGACAGAGCAGCAATTTATAGATGTGTCGGCCCACCGCACATCTGCAGAGCCCTGTATGATCGATCGTAAATATTCAGTAGGTGTGATAGAGGGTGAAAGTATCTTGCTAACATCCTCGAGCCCTGTCCAGGGACCGTTGTCTTTGGTGGTAGGATACTCATCACCCTGTCAAGCGCTTCAAAACCGGAATGGAGAAAGAAAATATATCCTAGAGCGCACGAAGGGGATTGGTACGGCAGCCATGGTAGGCACCACAGTCTTGTACACCGAATCCTGTGCATGGTCTGGTTCACGTTGAGATGGAGTGAACATGGCAGAGGGGAATTGCGATGGCGAGTGGCATGAGCTGCAGCTTTGCAGCGCATTTTATGTGGGTGTACGTTAACACAAGAGCTCTCCGATAATTAGTTTTTGGAGGGCTGCACGCGTGAAATCAACGATAGGGTCTAGGGAGACATGCTGATTGATTGCATGGTTCGTGACCTCGACTGTAGATGTAATGTCATGCCGAGATAAGTCCACGTTATGGTAATACCTACTTTTTTTTTGACCCAATTGCAGGTACTCAGCCTTCCCATTTTTCTGAACTTGTAATCAGCAGAACAAGCCGCCACGTCAATGGTCGTGTAGAAACGACTGACACTTAGCTGGCCACACACCATCTCGTCCAGATCAGATTGTTTTCCATGGGTCGTCTCGCCCTGGGGGAGGGGCAATCCGCTTCGCAGAACAGAATAGCGACATTGACATATACTTTACCGAGAGGGGAGCAGGATGACATAGAGTCATCTCCCACGTGGCGAGTACTGATCACCAAATCACGAAAATGAAACATCCCCATACAAATTATTTCTTGCCCTGGGTGTGTTTCAAGTTGAAACATTTCCCCGAGTAAGATATGGAATTACCTTGCTGTGGTTGGCACGTTCGCTGCAAATCGTCAACAGGAACAAACAAGTTCCCGAATCGGGATCATGTACTTACCATTGCTACATAGTTGAGGACAATGTCCTGCAACCTTACGAAGAATCTTTATCCCCGTATCTGAATTTTGCTACTTTTTCGTTCCATAATCGTCCAACAGTGACTCTGCATTCATCAATTCATGTCACCACATCATCCACCAAGGTCCCGTTGGCATTCAAGTTGCCGACCCTAGTTAGTAATAGCAAGATCCCGGAGGATACCATCCGACCGCCGGGATAGACGTCTAAGGCGCTGGACAGTACGGGAGCAGTGTAAATTGATATGAGAACGTTGCGAGAATGATGCGTGAAGCGAACGGCAAGAAATGGATGAATGCAGTCGATCAGGCGAAAGAGACGACAAAAGAAAGTTGATGCAATCGTTCGGGATAGAAATGATAGTACCATTGTGCCTTTACTTGCGGCTTTGTCCCAGACGAAGGAGAGGAACTCGACGATCTACTTAGAACTGAGCGAGGAAAAAAGTACGAGACCATTACGAACCTGAGCGGTGCGTATTTCGGCTACTTCGCTATCCGTCGATTGTACACATTCGAATTTGCCGTCAATCACTACAGACTCCGGCGGCAAGACTCTGGCAGCGGACGGCAGTAGACCAGATCTGAGTCCTCGCTAAAGCCATGTGGCCAGAAAGTCAGATAGGTTTAACCGTTCTGGGAACTGTTAAGGGGACTCACCTCATAAAAAAGTTGAGGTACCCGCCACCTTCACCTCACCTTCCGTCACTGCCGCATCTAGGAAACAACTTGAAACAACTGCGCACTGCATCAAGACACCGACGACGACACTCCCTCCCCAGTTCCTTCCCTCACTGGCTGCTTACAACTCACCACAAGTGACACCAGACCCAGAATCGCCCGAAAATGCGTCCCGCGCACACAGAGAGTATGATGATCACTTCGTACCAAGCAGGGACATCGGCGATATGCAAACGTCTTATCATCTTATGGACAAAAGTGATCCATTGACACCTTCACTTAAGCATCGCACGATACCAATCGAGTCAGATGCTATAAAGGAACAAGCCAACGCCATATTCAACTCCATCCTTCACAGTGAAGTGACCCTCCGTCCCCTCGTCGTCCTGCATCACCAACACGTCCCGCCCATGCCCATTCATCCTCATCCATCGTGTCTACCACTCCGACGCGTCAGCGTATATTCCATTACACTTCCCCCTTTCCAACACCCACCAGTGGATGCTGTCTCGACACACCGACCGACGAAGCATATTCCATGTCCCCTGCACGCGCAGAATCACGACAACTCCTTGAGTCTCCACGTCGCCAGCTTCGCAGTGTCTGCAAGACGTCCTACAGAGTCTTTGACGCCCCAGATCTTGGAGACGGCTTTTACCTCAATCTTGTTGATTGGTTAGGTACGAATGTCCTTGGCATCGGTCTCGGTAGCTGTGTCTACCTATGGACAGCCCATAATGCTGCCATCTCCAAGTTGTGTACCTCTCACAAGTTCGTCAGTACGCATGGCTTCTCCAACACGACCAAGCCCTCTGCGCCGCCTCGCTCACCCCACCCACTCCCACTCATCACCACCCGCATGCCCCCGTCACATTATGTACACGACTCTGCCACGAGCGCATCCTCAGTGCCTCATCACCACCTGCACACTGCACCTCGCCACCATCGCGCTCACTCCACTATGCACCACGAGCGCACTCCAGCGCCTCACCACCACACACACACCGGGGTAACGCGCGCAGATTGCCGTGTCTGCGTACACACGCGTGCTCGCCCACCCATGCCCACCCTGCCATCGCATGAGGGTGCGAGCCGCACAACCCCTCTTCTCACCCTCGCATGCAAACACGAACGGGAACGCGCTGTTCGTGGCGTCAGCAATCACTTCGTTGATCTCCGGCTCGCTATTTCAGGATCTGTGGGTTCCTGGGGCACACCTGCTTGCTAACTCTCTTTCCAGCTGTCTTGTCAACCTTTTGACCCGACTAGTCAACGCAATCGGCACGAGGTCTGGTCTAGCATTACCTTGGGAACCTGGCAAAGCCTTACAAAGCCTCGCTAAGTTTGGGACTTTTTGCTGATGTTCGTAGGATTGCACCACGAACAAGAAATTTGAATGGGATAGGTTTTGCGAGAGGGTGTTGTTGACCAGTTGCGGGGACTCCTCCAGCCTATCCACCACTCTCACTTCCCCCCCGCCTCCGGATACTCCGCCCCACACTCTGCCGCCTCATCGTTGATATCGCTCCCTTCGGCGACTCCAAAGGCACCCCCGAAACCAAAGCCCGTCAATGTCTCTTCCAACGGCGGCTCCTTTCTCGAAAGGTTCCAGCGCAGCAAACAGGTGAGAAACGTGCCTTACCTCCCAAAAAATCACCTACCTCACCCTTTGCTCTTGTGTGCGCACGCAGGAGGAAGATAGACGGAAAGCAGAACAGGCACTTGCAAAGTCGGTCTTTGTCTCTCGGATCCCATTCGTAGCTCATATCGCCTACTTTCATCACGATCATGTGCGTGTCCACCAGGAAGAAACAATTTGCAGATAGATTTGTGTGTTGTCTCGTTCGGCCTCCTCAATCCCAATCCCGTCCTCGTCCCGCACAGAAAAAGCGGGGAAAGCGTCCACCTCCGCCTGATTCTTCCCCCGCAGTAACAAGCACAGATCTCGATTCCAACCCTACCAAGAAACCCAAACTCGACGACCCCGCACCGCAAAGTTAGTCCCAATTCCTGCCGCCGTCATTTTGTCCCTTTGTCATTTATTTATTTATTTTATCTTCTCGCTCACACAATCCTTGACGGGCATCTAGGTTCAGACTACCAAAGACAAGTACGCGAGCACACAAGTCACGTTCTCAAAGACACCGGTACGGGCGTTCGTCCATTGCTCAAGTAATCTGTATCCTACGCCCATTCTCGACGTCTTCAAGCTGACTACAGTGAACGATCTCTCTGTTTCATCCCACGTACACGGTCAAGTACGGGTGATGGACCGGTGGGCCCGACTGCTCTCGCCCTCGAGAAAGCTCCTGTCCCAAGGGCGTATGGAGGGAAGGAAGCAGACGATAGTTCTCGATTTCTGGGACCTCAACAGTCCATACCATATCCAGTCTTGGGCAGGTGTGCGAGGAA
>JBBPQP010001362.1:0-10861 GCA_038092555.1 Boletus subgraveolens | reverse complement strand
GGGCGAACGTCGAGGCGACTTTACCAGCCGGCCAGTGCTTGCCGTAATTGGGAGACTCGGGATGAGACACATCATAGAGATATTCTTCAAGGTCCTCAATGTTGGACTGTGCGAGCGCAAAACGGAGGGGAAGAACAGCAGATGCATGGTGTTTACGGGCCAGCTCCCACCCTGACGGGATGTGTGAGCGGCGCTCATGCAGAGTCCAGCGGGAGAGAGTGGGATTCGAATTGGCTGCGAGTCCGAGAGAAAGTAAGACGAACGGCAGGAGAAAAGAGCGCATTGCTGAGGATTGCTGCGAAGGACAACGAATAACTTACTGACCTCTTGTGTTCTTTATAACGGCTCGGATCAGCGCTCAAAAGTCGTTTATCAATGTACCAACCTAATCCATAATATCTGCTAGCCGTCTTCCAATCACAGCTCTTGTCAGCTTCCAATAGATTTTGCAGATAAGGAGTTTGTACTATCTGCGAAACACCTGAAACTTGAATGAACGCGTAAGTCTGGAGAAGTTTGATGCCAAGTTATGCCATGGGGTTACTACGGCGGTCGTGGGATGGAGACTTCTCATCGGTGGAGATGCGAAATCACCACGGCATGACTGTTGGGCGGCCTATCAGTAAATCTACAGGTTACTTATCAGCACTTAACGTACCTAAATTCTCCAGTATAAGTACTTACTGAGGTACATAAGTGTTTTAAGTCTCGGCGTAAGCACTTATATAAGCAACAGTTCCGGCCGACCAGCACGGCATTCCACAGCTTTCGTGCAAGAGTAGTGGCATACTATAGGCTGCTGATGTTTCCTAATGCCGTGGACTTGGACAAAAAGAAGCATGAGGAGACTAAGAGAAAGATAAAATTTCATTGCGAGAGTGAAAGCCCAAAAAAAGTGTAGTGAAAAGTGTAGAGCCTTCAGTTGTGTCATAACGGATACAGTCCTGGGGCAACTTGAAATTGCTGATCAGTCTCTAAGATGTACAGGTTACAACCAAGTATAAAAGGCCACACATAAATTCAGTCAACACTATTCCTACTCAATGATAGTGTCTTCACAACAGAAGGTGATGCAAACACCAGAGAACAGACACAAAGCATCAAAGAGTATGCAAGATGTTTTTGTCCAATTGCATGGCACTGTACTTTTGGGTCACCAACATACAAAGACCTTTAGTCTACCTCCCCCATCCAAAGACAACATTTCTGTAGGTGTATCAAGCGAAAAGGAGTAGACAAGGTTGTCCACTACCTCATGTATTAATGCAGAGCAAGAACAAGTCCTCAACAGGGTCCAAAAAGATAGCGAGAGTCAGTATGGTATGATACGGTCACCTCCGCACAGGACGCGCCGTTCAAGGCAAGGTTAACCACTTTTCAAGAAGCTTAGGGAAGTTGGGCGTTCCGAGACCCGTCACAGGGTCCCAACCCTTGCTCGTGTTGAAGCCAAGCGTGCCACAACCAGGGTTAGTGCCATTAGTGATATCATTGAAGCCATCAGAAAAGTTAGCAGCATAGATCTGTCGCCATGTGTCAACAGGACCGTTCGCATTTGATTGCTAAAAGATAAAAATACCCACAGTGGGATTGATGAAACCGATAGTGCCCTTGCCCAACGCGATGCGGGCATCGTTCACCATCGTCAGTATAGCCCCCACGACAGGCGAGGAAGCAGAAGTGCCATACACTCGTGTATAGCTGCCGTCCACCTGACCATGTGCAGGTTAACAAAAGAGGGTCATGTCGGATAAGGCTGCTTTGCCTACCGCAACCACGTAGTTGGCGCCGTTTGCAGAAATATCAGGGTATGCACGAGACTGAACGGTCGAGTACATGATAAGTGAGTCGTACGGACGGGGAGCTTACCTAGCTTACCTTTCCAGTCGAGTTCCAGATGCTGCTAGGATATGAGGGCGGAGAATTCTTCAGGTACGAGCTGACAACATTCTTCTGGTAATCGGGAATTGCAAAGTAGTTGCTGAATCCACCACTTGAGTAGATCCCTTCCTCACATGCGCTCTCGGAGTCATAAACAGTCTTTCCTGCGCTGACTTGCGTAGCGCCTACTGCAGTGACGTAGGGGCAAGTACTGGGGAAACCAGGGTTGAAAATATTGCCATCCAGCGTTTGAGAGCCTGCACAAAACACTCCAGTAAGAATCTGTTATTCCGCAAAGGAAAGGACAATACCATCTGGGTTCAAGCAATTACCACCGTTACCCGCAACGCCGTTGTCACCAGAAGCGTACAGAATGGTAACACCCATGAGACCAAGCTTTGCATATTCGGCACACTGTCGTGACGCATAAGCAACTGTCAAGTCGGCCTCATTATATCCGTAGGAGGTGGAGATCACGTTGGCAGGCTTGACAATGCCGCAAGCCTCAGTACCTGGTCAGAGACGATGTCAGCTCAAGAAGACATGGATTGAGCTTTTCTGACCATTATATCCGCCAGGTTGGGGGTCGGGGTAAACACCATCCTGAGTCGGGTCGTCGCCACCCTCGAAGGTACAATAGGAACCATCAATCGCATCAAGGAAGTTGTTGAACGATGCACCTGTAGGAGCCCGTTCTGGATCAGACAGCAAGCATGTTATACGATCACGTTTCTGACCTTCGACCAGGTCACCGACTTGATACAAGGTGACATTTTGTTTCGAGGTCACAAGGTTCATGGCATACTCAAGATCGAGGTCGGACTCTCCATTGATGTCAAATGATACCTGCGAGCTCAATGCACCTGGTGAAGTTTAAGCGACCTCTGCAACACGTAGATCCAGTGTACATACCACCGTCAATAGAGACCATTTTAGGACTACAATCATAAAGATCTGAGGAGAAGTTCTTGGCGAACAGATTGAGGTCGTCCTGACGGTACGATTGCGGGGTATACTCGGCTACACCCTATCTCAGAGACAGTTCGCTGGATGACATCACCGTACTCACCAACACCGTAGCTATTCTTCTCGGGGACAACCGGCTGATAGAAAAATCCATACAACGCACGAAGACACAAAGGAGTGATGTGAGTATCACAGTCCGTGAGCTGGTTTAAGAAGGTCCAGTCCAACACTTCTCCAGTTGTCGTCGGACCGGTGCCGGTGCCGGGTAAACCGATAGACTTCAGCGTTTGGCTGCCACCCGAGCGCTTGGATAATTTGGCATCAAAGTGAACCGTAGGGGTCACAAAGTCGACGTGCGCCGCTACGTGCTCAGGAAGATGGTAGCTTTCACACGCTGAGTGCACGACACCAGAACATGTCGATCGAAGCGTATACTTGCAAAACCACATTGTTACTCACCGACATGTTCAGCACCGGTATCGTGTCCATACACGTTGTAGCTTGTGTGCAGGAGGTCCTCTGCTTCCTGGACGGTGGCCTTGAATTCGAGCCAACCTCCGGACGCGGAGAGTTTGATGCGGTGCGACTCAATACCACTGTCGAGCAGCCAATCCCGAACGGCGTCGACAGACTCGCGACTTGGGGCGAACGTCGAGGCGACTTTACCAGCCGACCAGTGCTTGCCGTAATTGGGAGACTCGGGATGAGACACATCATAGAGATATTCTTCAAGGTCCTCAATGTTGGACTGTGCGAGCGCAAAACGGAGGGGAAGAACAGCAGATGCATGGTGTTTACGGGCTAGCTCCCACCCTGACGGGATGTGTGAGCGGCGCTCATGCAGAGTCCAGCGGGAGAGAGTGGGATCCGAGTTGGCTGCAAGTCCGAGAGATAGTAAAACGAATGGGAGGAGAAAAGAACGCATGCTGAGGATTGTCAGGAAGGAGAAAAATGAATGACTTACCGAGCTCGTAAATTCTTTTAAAATAACATGGGCTCGGAATCCGGATCAGCACAACGAAACCAAGAACCGCACTTAGCCGACTCTTTCCAATATTCAATTATGTAAATTATCTCAAAATGGCCGAACCTGGTTTCCTTCCTCGCTAGCCGAGTGCTCCAATCACAGCTCTCCACCGCCCGTGTATGTACTAGAATTGCTAGCACCCGCTGGTCTCGCACAGTCCTGGGCAATAGTTCGGTTCCCATCCCGGGCCATCGGTCTTCTCGGCTAACCCTCTCACGGATGAACGTTACAAACCCATCTTGCAAATAAATGTCCTAGCAACCTGGATGAGCCTACTTCTCGACCACGCGGAGAGGTCGTCCAAAGTCCTAAAACAACGACCGGGTGATCTTGGATCTTTGAGAACCAAACAAGTCCCGAGGAAGCAGCATGGCCCTTTCGTGTCGAATCGGACACTACTTGCTTGGGTTCAGATGTATCCATGCGGAGAATCGCACACCCGTTGATGATCAACTGATTGTGAAGAGTCCAGTCAATCAGCGAGTGGACTTGACCGAGAGCCTGGTAACAACTGGCAACTGCCAGTCATACCCCACACCACCTAGGACCACTCTAGCCCCACCTCATGGTAACCAACCTGTCAAATGAGGCAAGCCGCCGATAGACGGCTTAACGACTCTTCCAAAGGCTTTGAGGGTTATGATTGGAGGACAGCTAGCAAAAAAGGCAAGTCATCAAGTCAGATGGGGAGATGAAACCAGAACAGAAGCTGAAGCCTGAATTCAGCTCAGAGCTGAACCAGGTTTTTCTGTAAGCCCATTGGCATACCAGTCACGTACGCAGTATATATTCCCACCGCACGTCGTAGAGATAGTTAGTCTCTCTTGTACCTGTACGTCGTAGTCTCCTGTATAGAGCGTGGTCTAGTTCTGTTTGTCCGCTCGTCTCAGTGTTTCCCACCGTTGGCCACGGCTGGCTTCCACTTTCATCCTGTTTGAGTGTCCATGCATGAACATTACTGCAGAAATAAATCGTGCCAGCACCATTACACATATCTACGCACAGCCAAAGTCGTGAATGTCGTAAAATGTCGTCACCAGCCTTGCCAAGACCCTTGTAGGTAAGCTGTGAACAGTCATCAATTATCTCTCCGCTCGATATGTGTGATAGCCTCTCCAAGGGTATCGTAGAATGCATCGGGACCTAACAATCTAACAATACCTGCATTTTCAAACACCTCTCGGATCCCAGATCGGAGGTGTGTGATGTACAGGTGAACGCCTCGTTTCTGAGCAGATGAACGAAGAGTCAAGGAAACGAAATAATGATACTGATAAGCATATCATCCTCACCTTGTATGACTCCAATAGCTCGTGGAAAATTTGCACAGCGCTTGGCATTCGGATCGGTTAGTAATGAAGTAACCGATCGCAAAACTATTACACATACGTTGCATCACAACTGTCGACATCTGCCATATGGAAGACCAACACATCAGGAGGTTGTCTTCTGGGCTCTTCAGATGGATGCGCGTGGTGAGCACCATACAGTTCAAATCTCCGCAATCGTCCTATCGGTAACGTCAGTGGTTGGCGCAGTAGCAGTACGGCCAGACAACAACACACACCTTTTAGTTGAGAGCTATTGGCTGAAACAATGTAAGCAAAGGGTTGGTTTCTCATAATTATTCCGCGTACCGAAATCAAGGCTCTCCCGAATGCGCACGATCATTGTCCCGGGAATGTCCTCTGCTTCGGGGACGTCAGTCACAGGTCGCCACTGATTGGTGTGTGGAACACGGCCCTGGGTCAAATTGCCAGTCAAGAAGTGCAAACCACGGGATTTAGAAGGACTCACAAGCACGGTCATTCTTGTTTTCGACGACCGTCGGACAACAAGCAGAAGTGCTATAATCAAGCTGACTACGATACCAATCTCAACGTTCCAAATGACAGAAAGGGTGAACGTGATGGACATCATTGCCAAATCCATCCATGCTCCGATCCTAGGGTTAGATCGTAGGTTAGGTACACTTGCTTGAGGGAAAACAACGTACTTGTAGTAGTATACCAAGTCATGTGGAACCTCGGAAAAGAGGGACATAACAAACAAACAAATGCTGTGAAGACGAGGATTAAAACGAATCATATGACGTGGCACGGGAAAGACAAACATGGAAGCCAATACACATTTGGGCAAGAAGTAAAGAGTGGGAAGGAGGAAGAACGTCGCTAGAAGGACAAGCCCTGCGGTGATCAGCGAAGCCAGCTGCGTCCTGGCACCGATATCGCCATTCATCCGGGACCTGTTATCTTGTAGGCTTCGATATCCAATCAGACGCCAACTGTACGAACCTCACGATAGAACCGAAGGCGGGAAGGGTGCCTGGAACAAATGATCCAGCAAGATTGGCTGCACCCAACGCAACTAGCTCGCGGTTCGGACTAATTGAATGGCCGAAACGGTCCCCATTCTGCTTCGCAGCTACAATACTGTCCAAGAATCCAATGACCGTGACTAGACTATGCAGTCCAACAGTTAACTCTGGGCTTCGTGTACAGCGAAGAAACTCACATCGCAGTAGATGTTGTGCCACGCAGGAAACGGTACGTGTGTGAGCCCAGGGGGAACCTGAAGAAATGTTTGCCTGTTGATATAGAGACGGAACCGAGAATGGCGACGCCATCTTGATCCCAATGTAGCTCATTCGATATCCCTAAAGTAATGTTTTAGTAGGGGCACGATTAGCATCACCACGGCTTACAAGTGGAGGCGACAACGACGAGAAGAACCTCGGGAAGCCGATAAATCCACCAAGTTCTCTTGAAAGATTCTTTGAAAAGTCGTAGGAAAATCAGAACGAACAACACTCCAAAACTGATGAGGGTTGTCAGTTTGTGGGAGTGTGTCCAAGCATATTCAACGAGAAAGAGGATCTTGTCTAAAGTCGTTTCAGGACGGACCTGGTCCTCCAACGCAGCTAAACCAAACATGGGGATGAGTTGCTCACTACGCGCAACATTAACGTGTGTACAGCAACGGAATGAAACCATGCGCACACGGTGATGACAACCGCAACAGCAGTCACAAAACCGCGGAGAAGGGCACGACTAAGGACAACGTCCAGAAAGCCGAGGCGAAGGAAACCCAGGAGGAACGCGAATAAACCAACCTGGCGTTGGTGTATGTAACATCTCGATGAGGATATTGGGAAATCGTACCTGAAGACCTATCGCAGTAGCCACAGCAACACCTAGTTCATCGGGAGAAGAATTGGGGTACGCGTGACGATACTCGGTCACGGCTTGACCGACAAGCAACGACAAAGAAGCTTCTGCTGCAACATTGAGTTGTCTTGAGGTTCCAAGGAAACTGTAAGCTATAGCAGGTATAGAAGATGCGAACTGGACAGGAAAGATAGTACCAAGCCGATTAAGAGACGAAAGGATTGTTGCTTACAAGGCCAGCGGTTGGACCAATCTTGGCTAGCGAGGTACCGTAACTGACCGACTGGGGTATGAGCATGGCGGCGAGTGATACGCCCGCGAGTACATCGCCACCGAGGCTGAGCTGGAATGAGAAGCGGTGCAGCGAGGGCAGGACCACAAAGACTTACAGAGAGAATGAGTAGTCGGGGATCCATGCGGTTGAAGGCACGTAATATCGCAATCTCCTTGCAAACTTGGTGTCGCGTATTTTTGTCCGCTTGACCCCTTCGAGGACTTGGAAAACGAATTGGCTGTCTGGTAGATGGAACACAGTAAATGGACTCACCGACGGTCGAGGCCGCATCTGCCACAGGAGGTGAATTTGTGCCATACCGAGCTGTACCAGCTTCGACATCGTCTTGGTTGAGAAGGGGTGCCCTCTCTTCTGCACGCACCATTCCGCGAAATGAGGAGATGGAGGTGGAAGTCGAAATTGTATGGAATGAAGTGTCATTTGGATGTGAGTTGGGATTCATTTCTAATGTACGGGCCGCTCCGGGGACAGTTGAGCGGTTCTAGGAGGACGGTGGACTCTTCCAGCACCAACCTGAAGGCGACACCAGACAAAAGCGAGTTGGCGTACTACGCCGGGCAGCTTTGCATATCACGTGCATCGGCAGAGACGGCCGACACACAAATTACTTAGTGGTGGGGGTGCGAGGCGTCGGTCTGGATGGGGAAGGGAAGGAATGTGATATGCTTGCCATTTATTTACATGGTCGACTTCCCTACCAGGACGGAACATGCCCCAATCTGGTTCTGACAGCTTATCGGTCGGACGGTGCTTGGCCTGGGACCGTGTTCTTTGATTGGTCCAAGGCGAGCGCAGAGACGAACCAATCGCAAATCGAGATATGCTGTAATTGGCTCTGTGAGTCGCGATAACAAGCTCGTGGCACTCATATCGAGATAGGAGTGCCCAGATCGTTGTCAGGTGAAATCACACAGTTTTACGAGCCGCAACGTAGTTGGCCATAAATATACTGTTTGAGCTGAGGAGGCCAACTTGGAGGAGATGCTCGCCACCGAAACCAAACAAGGCCAACTACAACTGCGGAAACAGTTAAGTAGTAAGCGCTTGACAGCACACAACTCTTCCTATCCCGTCCCCCATGTCCCACTTCACTCTTACCCTTCTGGTGGCATCGCTGGCCTCCTCAGCGTTGGCCACACCGCTCTCTACCTCTCCTTACTCCTCACAGCGTCGTCCTTATCTCGGTGTTGCTCCTCTCGTCGAGGTCGAACACGTCCACGGTACTATCAACAACTCGTACATTGTCGTGTTAAAGGATGATATACCCCCCTCGCTCATGCAGAACCATATCAACTTCTTGCAATCTGCTCACCAGTCCGACTCTTTCCTTGGCGATAATGTTGCCTCTGGTCTTCGCCATGTCTATGACACCCACATTAAAGGTTATGCTGGAGAGTTCACCGACGGAGTTCTAGAGCAAATACGTAGAATGCCCGAGGTCGATTTCATTGAGCGCGATCAAATTGTCCATACCACCGACATTGACCCGATTCGCACCCAGAAAGGCGCACCATGGGTATCTCCCTCTTTCTTGTGCTTATATCCACTCTAATATTCTATCACAAAGGGTCTCGCTCGTATTAGCCACAGGGACAGACTCACCTTCGGCACTTTCAACAGCTATGTACACAATTCAGACGGCGGCGAGGGTGTTGACGTCTACATCATCGATACCGGTATCAACATCAACC
Organism: Boletus subgraveolens; assembly: GCA_038092555.1. NCBI lineage: Eukaryota > Fungi > Basidiomycota > Agaricomycetes > Boletales > Boletaceae > Boletus > Boletus subgraveolens. The sequence continues at coordinate 1,837 of JBBPQP010001362.1, read as the reverse complement.
ATGTAGAGTTCGAGGGTCGTGCCTCGTGGGGGAAAACCATACCAACCAACGATGTAGATGAGGACGGCAACGGCCACGGTTCGCACTGTGCCGGTACAATTGGATCTCGGAAGTATGGTGTCGCTAAGAAGGCAAATCTCGTTGCCGTCAAGGTTCTTGGTTCCAACGGCAGTGGATCCATGTCCGATGTTATCGCCGGTGTTGCGTGGGCTTCGCAACAGGCTCAGCTCAAAGCTGCAGCTGCCCGTGCCGAAGTCGCTGCCACTGGCAAGACTGCTCACAAGGGTTCTGTCGCTAACATGAGTCTCGGAGGGTCCAAGTCACCGTCTTTGGATATCGTCGTTGACAGGTCTGTCGATGCTGGACTCCACTTTGCTGTCGCAGCTGGTGTGTGAATCTCGAATAACCTTTGATTTCATCTGCTCATCGAATCTAGGTAACGATAACAAGGACGCTTGTGACTATTCGCCCGCGGCCTCGAAGAACGCGATTACTGTTGCAGCTTCCACGCTTGGTGATGACCGTGCCTACTTCTCAAACTATGGCCCGTGTGTGGATGTCTTCGCTCCTGGCCTCAACATTCTTTCCACCTATACCGGTTCCCGATCAGCAATTGCTACCCTCTCGGGCACCTCCATGGCATCGCCTCACGTTGCTGGTCTGGTCGCGTACCTCCTCTCTATCTACCCTTCTGTGACATTCAACCCTTCCATTCCTCTCCAATTCTCTCCTGAGACCCTCAAGGCTGAAGAGGCATATACTTCCTTCTATGCTATTGCTCGTGCAGCACTTCCTTACTGGATGTCTCAATACCTTCCTGCACCCGACTTCTTTGCCCCAGTTCCCGTCCCTGGCACCATAACTCCTGCTCAGCTAAGGGATGCTCTTTTGGCGCTCTCAACTCCTGGCGTCGTTGCGGACGCAGGCAAGGGCTCGCCTAACTTGCTTGTTTTCAACAATGCCACTGCCTGAAGGAGGGATTTCGGTCAACCTTTTTTATCTAATGCTATAGCGTAGCGTGATCTATTTAGATATTTCCAATCTATATGTTGATCTGCTCTAGCAATGTACCATAAAGCATCGATAACTTCGCAATTACCCCCACAATGAGGTCTTTCGAACGACTGAAAAACAAACATTTAGGGAGGATCAAAGAGGGTGCGCTTGTTCAATACAGAGAAGACCGTGACCGCAGTTTAACGTTTAGTATCGGCGCCTCACGAAAATTCCTTTCCAGCGAATTGGTGTAACCATTATCCGAAACGTAGTAGCTTACTAGAAGTGTACTGTGCACTGAGGGACAGAGTGCTGATTCATCCACACCAAAATCCAACCTGTAGACTTCTTGATGCAATAATTGAGATCACACCCAGTGTGCAACAATGTAGGCCTCCTGCCTCAGTGCGGCGACTGCCTCCGCATCCGAGTCCCGATCTGCCTGCCACGCCCGTACCTCAATCGCTCTCGCGATCTCGTGCAGTGCCACTGCGCACCCTTTGTGCGCTGGAGGGAATGCGGCGAGAAGACTGCGATGAATAAGCAGGGTGTCTAGATAAACGCCGTTCGTTGTCTGAAAGGCGCTTGCAGCGGGATAAGGGTATGGGGAAGGAGAGAGGACGGGGGACTCTGGGGCGAGCGAAGCGAGGATGGACTGGAGGAAGTGGCATGCGGGGAGTTGGGAAGGGTGGGCGATGGTGGATGAGGTGGGCAGGGAGTCGGTGTGGGGTTGGTCGGAGGAGCTGGACTTTGAGCTTGATGACTCCGACGCGTCGGACTGATGAAGGGTATTTTGGGTGAGGAGGAGGGGGGGAAGAAGGTGGGGGTGTGTACTCACAAG
>JBBPQP010001361.1:0-10869 GCA_038092555.1 Boletus subgraveolens | reverse complement strand
GACCAATCGGCCGGGGTGGTACGGCCGAGAGGGGGGGATTCATTCTCCATACAATGGAGGGCATCCAGCATGAGAGGATCAGTGGCGGAGGAGGAGTGAATCTTGTCACTCAGGGCCATGTCAATGGCACGTAATTGGTGGTCGAAGGCGTTGTCAGGCAACATCTGGATGGCAAAGTTGTCCCCAGATGTGTCTACAGTGTCCTTCCTGGACAAGGCGTCTGTGGGGGCCATTTTGCTCCCTGGGAGGGCCACATAGGATAGGTCGAAGTCCTGCAAAAAGAGCAACCAGCATGCCTGCCTTCACAACAGCTTCCAAGGCTCCTTGAAATATGTCAAATTCTTGTGGTCAGTCTGTACCACCACAGGGTGAGAGGAGCTGAGCAAATATTGCCGCCATTTCTCCAAGGCATGTATGACAGCAAGCAGTTCACAGTCAAAAACATCGTAGTTCTGTTCTGCCAGGGAGAACGTTCAGGAGATATACCCACAAGGATGCAAATCGCTGTTGGGATCAAGTTGCATCAAGACACCACCGGATGCTGTCAGGGAGGCATTGGTCATAACGGTGAATGGCTTGGAGGGGTCAGGAAATGCCAGGACTGGCTTAGACGTGAAGGCCCGTTGAAGGGCCCTGAAAGTGGTTTCTTGAGGAGCGTCCCAGTGCCAAGGTTGGGATTTTGAAGTAAGGTTGATGAGAGGTCGTGCAATGGCAGAGAAGGATGGGATGAATCTGCAGTAGAAGTTGCAGAATCCTAGGAAGGACCGAACATCCTTTACATCCACCGGGGTTTGCCATTCATCGATCGCTTTCAACTTTGCTGGGTCCATTTTTGCTCCATCCTTGCTGACGATCATACCCAGGTATTCCACCTCAGGTGTGGCAAAGGTACACTTCTCCAGTTTGAGGAACATTTCATGCTCCTGGAAACATTGGAGAACCTTCCAGGTACATTCCTTGTGTAGCTTTGCATCCGCCAAGTGGATAAGAAGATCGTCCATGTAGATAATAAGCCATCCTTCCACAATATAGTCCCCAAAGATGTCGTTCATAAAGGCTTGGAAAGTTGCAGGGGAGTTACACATTTCAAAGAACATGATGGTGGGTTTGAATAATCCCAAGGGGGTTGTTACGGTCATGGAGGAGACCCCTACTCAATTTCCTTCTACGTCTCCTCCTCCTCGCCCACCAACTCCAATCCCCTCGTCGGTCACCCCTCCCCCTCATCTCAACCATCCCGGTACCTCCCTTTTCTCCTCCCTCTTCTCCGACCTGAGGGACTACAATATCCCTTCCTCTACGTGGGCCGACCTGCTAGACGAGTCTCTCTTTGAGGCTTGAGACCATCGGACGGACATCTCCGGATATGTCACCATTTCCACTGCCTTCAGCAGTTTCCTTTTCTCTATTTCCTTTTCCTCATCGCCTTCAGCGATCTCCTTTTATCCCTGACTCGTTATGACTCGCCCCAGACACTGCCTCCTCATAGCCTCTCTCGTGGCTATTCATATTCCCTATATTTCACGGATCGGTTATCTCACGTGCCTCGCGACGCGACGCGTCATTTCCTTATTTATACTTTGGACTCCGATACCAGCCCTAAACGTCCTCAGTATATATATTAGGGCGCCGCCTGTATCCTTCTCTTTCTCTAACCTTAATCTACACTATTTCGTGTGGACTTCTGTTCCTCGAGATCCCCTCCCTCGTGCCTCGCCTCACCGCTGCCTCATCCTCTATCATTCCAACTCTTGGCCAGTCCAAGTACTGCTAGCTGTTGCTAGGCCGTTCACACTTAACTCCATTCGGAGTCGACCTAGTGTAGGAACAAGGTCTCGACTTAACTCCTTGTAGGAGAGGCCAAGTCGACGACACACGAACGTGTACCATTGTTACAGGTCGTAATATACTGTATCAGTCAATGATATTGGTTTGTGTGCACCAGAGCTTCTTTGAGAATGGGCCCAAATTGGGGGTTCATTGGCAATTCAGACATTGCCTTCCAATGTTTGAGGTAGGTTTCATATGCAGGCACTGCCCTGCTGAGTAAAGGGATTTGTTCCAACATCATAGTGTTACGATTATGGAGGAGACCCCTAACCAATTTCCTTCTATGTCTCCTCCTCCTCGTCCGTCAACTCCAATTCCCTCGTTGATTACCCCACCCTCCCATCTCAACCATCCCAGCACCTCTCTCTTCTCCTCCCTCTTCTCCGACCTGAGAGATTACGACATCCCTGCCTCCACGTGGGCCGACCTGCTGGATGAGTCTCTCTTTGAGGCTTAGACCATCGGACAGACATCTCCGGATACTTCACCCTCTTCATTGCCTTCGGCAATCTCCTCTCTTCACTGCCTTCGGCAGTTTCCTTTTCTTATGACTCATTACCTATAACTTATGACTTGCTCAGACACTGCCTCCTCATAGCCTCTCTCATGGCTATCCGTATTTCCATTCAGATCCAGATCGTTTACTTCATGTGCTACGCGACGTGACGCATCCCTTCCCATATATAGACTTCGGACTCCGATACCCACCCTAAAGTCCTCAGTATATATATTAGGGCGCCGCCTGTATCCTTCTCTTTCTCTAACCTTAATCTACACTATTTCGTGTGGACTTCTGTTCCTCGAGATCCCCTCCCTCGTGCCTCTCCTCACCGCTGCCTCATCCTCTATTCTTCCAACTCTTGGCCAGTCCAAGTCTGCTAGCATCTGCTAGGCCGTTCACACTTAACTCCTCTTCGGAGTCGCCCTAGTGAGGAACAAGGTCTCGACTTAACTCCTTCGAGGAGAGGCCAAGTCGACGACACACGAACGTGTACCATTGTTACAGGTCGTAACACATAGTATAGTAAGTGAGGGCAGTGTAGAGATCCTACATTCCCTGCACACACTGGACCATGGGAAGTCTATGCCATTGATCCACCCTCTTTGTACACCATTCTGAAGCATTCCTAGCCACTTCTTCTATCTCCTCAACTGTCTGTTCACATTCTGACCTTTGGAACCTCCACTTCCTACTATCTTTCATTCTGGAATACCTTTCAAGCAGTTTACACCTTCAGTCCATAGCTTCATGTGCTAATTAGATCTTATACTATGGTTATGCACCCATGGTTCCTTACTTACAACATATACTTTCATATTAGCCTTCTGTTCCTTTCATTTATCCTTCTTTAATTATGACAATGCTTAATGTCTGGTTAACTCCGGACTATAAAGTGCTCTACTTAGCATTTGGAATGTATCTTTCCTCATTCTCAGTGCTATTCCTCTAAGTGTTTGTTCCAAGTTCTCAACATGTTTCCACTGTCAATGCTGTACCTTGAACACCTTTGCCACTAATTTGATCAATCCAATACTACATTTATTTCCAGAATATGTCCAGAATCTCTAACATTGAGTCTAGTAAGCTATAGCATTATCCTTCTCTTTGTTGCTGCTCTTCTTTGAATCTCTTTAGGGTTGAACAATTTGCACCCTTCTTATATGCTTTATTTTGCTACTAATCTAATTGGAGGAACTTCCTTCTAGGAGACTTTATAGCAGTTTTACAGTGGGCACCTTCAAACATATGTTAGCAATGAACACACAATGCACATAGAATAGACCCACATATAAGATGAACTCAAGATCCTGTAGTACTTCCCAATGCATTTCTCCCAACTTTTTGAAGTAGGTTCAAGTTCTGTGGTGCACCAACCCAAAAATCCACTGCCTGCAATAGAATTCTTGAGTCATGATTTTGTATAGTAGCATAGTTACTTACCTGGCATAATGCATGAAACTGATTGATCATATAGTATGTCAAGTCCCAACAAGTGGGGACATTATGGAGCAACTGGACAACTGGGAGGGTCACTGGTAAGCCATCCTTTGTGAATAACTGATTTGTATTCCCTGATTCAATGGTCTGCTGGAAGTTGCATCAATGCTGACCAGAACCATGTATGCACTGCACTGTGGCCCTGCTACAGACAATAGGATCATCTTGAACAGCCTTCATATACTCAGTCTTCTTCAAAGGCCTTTTTGTGCTACCCCAGGTTCTCGGAAGGTTGTCAAAGTCAGCACGTGAATAGTTCTGGATGGTATGTTGCATGCAGATGTTGATGACATGGGGAAAGCAATGGATCTGGTGTGCAATGGGGTCAAAGTCAAAGTCACACTCTTCCTTCAAAATGCATGCAAACACTGCCATGGCAGTGTTGTTATTGGCAGCATTGTCCATTGTAAAGTGGCCTATCTACCAGCCAATTAGTGAGGATGTAACAGACAGCCATCTCAATGTATCTTCTTCATGGGGATCTCAGTACAATCAATGAGGTGGAGAATAGCCCTGGTGATTTCCTTGCCCATGTGCAAGGCAGGAAGATAATGAAAGGTGATTAAACCTGCCCTCAATATATGTTGACCAGAATACTCACCCTGCAACTCCTGTCCAATCCAGTGTGTGGTAATGGCCAGGTAGGAGTTGAGGTTGTCTGCTGACCATATGTTGGCTGTGAAGGAAATTGCTCTGACAGATCTCTAATCAGCATGTGGTGAGTGACTCATATGGCTGCAGTGGGATGCTATTATGTATGTACTGAGCACATACCTTAAGCTCCAGTTGGAGCTGCATGAAATGTTCCAGCCAATGTTGAAGAATTAGTTTGCATGTCTTTGTACAATGAGGGATATCCATATCTCACAAGTCATGATGAAGGAAGAGAAGGAGGCAGCAAAATTGTGGATATTCCATGACATAGATTGCCTAGTTTCCACTGATGATTTATGTCAGTGAGCAAAGTATGGAATGAATCAACAAGACTTACCTGATCATCAGCAACAATAAATTTGACCAAGTGCCAATGTAGACTGTCCACTGAAAACTCAGGAAGGCCTGTGCAGAGATCCAGTTTCAGTCATGTTCCAGTAGGGACTTTGTCATCAATACCAGGTGGGAGTGGAGGTGATAGACCATCAATCCTTGCCCCAGAATGGTTGAGGGCTTCTTGAAGTGTGTTGAAGGTGTATCCCCTGTCAAAGGCTTTAATGGAAGCCTACAATGACTAGTATAGTGGCAACTAGGGAGAGGATCCCTAGTGAGATGATGACAAGTAAAGCCAAGTAGATGAGGTCAGGAGACCTCAATCTAGGTAGTGACTGCTGGTGTCAGGGGTGATGGTGCAGTGGTTGGGTCCTCTGTCTTGGAGCAGAGAAACAGAAGATAAGCCAACATCAATGAGATGTGGTTGTGGTCTAGCAGAGCCAAATAGGTGTTGAGGTCCACCTAGGTAGTGCTGGGGGTGACAGTGGCAACAATGGATGTTGTCAAGTGGCAGTGTCAAGTAAGAGAGAGAGGGAGTCCCACTCAGATAGTGCAATGGGCAATGGTGTTGACAACTGAGGTCATCAAGTGGCAGGACCAAGCAAGAAGGAAAAGAAGTTTCACTTGGGTAATGTGATGGGCAATGGCAACAAGAGTCCTTCAAAGAAAGAGGAGGAGTGGAGGGTGAAGACAAAGACAAGCAGGAGAGGATTGCAGGGAATGAATGATGATAACTACAAGAGTACACCATAAGGTAGACACTTGGAGTGTAGATCAAGGTTAGAGAGAGAGAGGTGTTAGAGTGGAGCTCTAACTTGTATACCCCAGCTGTAAGGACTTTAGGGCAGGTATGTCCCGATCTGGTAAGTATGGTCCATGCAAAGTATAACCTTAATATAGTAAGAGGACATCCAAATCAGAAAGAGCAGAACCAGTCTAGTGGGATAAATGACAGGAAAGAAAGGAGGGCACTTCCATGGGAAGGTTATGAACATGAGAGCATGTCATGGGAATCATTGTGGCACAATGTGTTGTGATGGCATGTGAGTGGTTGAGTGACCAAAGTGAGGTCAGGACATGACATGAGGAGTGGGATGGTGTTGGGATAGTCCAAGGAGATGATCTGGGGATGATCCAGGAAAGATCTAGGATCAGGAGAGGCACAAGAGGGCAGCTGTGCATAGAAGGCACTATGGGAGGGCAGTGTGGTGGAGCAATGTCCAGAGCTGTTGCAGGATGCATCTCCAGAAAAGATCTAGGATTAGGAGGAGCACAGGAGGGTGGCTGTACATAGAAGGCACTATGGGAGGGCAGTGCAGGAGGGGGCAGTGTCCAAGGCTGTTGCAAGACACATTGCATTGAGTGTAAATAAGCACAAGGATGCACAAGTCCAGTGATGGGAGTCCACTTCCTGAACCCTTCGGCAAGTTCTCGCTCTATCCGTTCTTCATCATCCATGCCAAGGTACCTCATTAGGTACCACTGTTTCAAGACCTCGGGGTTGGCGCCCACAGTGTCTCAATATCTGGAAGGTGTGATTGTCACACACTCTTCCATCCAGTGAACATCTGGGTTGATCAACTGGAACCAAGGGATTCTGAGGATGATGTCATCCTTGCCACAATTCAGGATATAAAGGTCCCACTGTTTCTTTATTCCTCCATAGTCCAAGATGACCATTGTCTTGAACTTGATGATAACTGACTGGTTTTCGGTACCATCTGTGTTCCAAGCCTTGATGGGCTGGCATAATCTGACGATGGGCAGTTCCATTCATCTGACTGCTTCCCTGTTAATGAAGCAGCCAGTAGCTCCAGAATCCAAAAGTGTGTGCGAGCCAACAATTTTGCCATCCTGTTTCCAGATCGAGAGGGGAATATGAATAGAATTCGATCTCAATCCGGAAATAAATACAGGGGCTATTGTAATGGAAGGTACTGATGTTGGTTCAGCCCTTCCTCCTAAAAATGTGCCAGTGCTTGGGAGCTCCTGGCACATGGTGGTGCCTTCCTTGTATCTCTCCCATCAGGGTGGTTACCAGCTGGAGATACAGATGCGGGTTCCTCTTGGGCTTCAAGGACATGGACATGTTCATTGTCCCACATAGTGGCTTTCTGTCCCTCCAAAGGGACTCCCTCCTCATCAAGGGAGGTATCAAATGAGGACCTCAGTGTCCTCAAAATTTCATCCCTACTTTGTTCATGTGAAAGGTCCTTAATGAATTCATCCAGCAGGTCCACAGAGGTAGCAGGTGATCTCCCAAGGGGGGGTTGGGTCTCCATGGCTCTTGTCCTTGTACTGGTAGGTGGATTATCGTTCTTCTGATAGCCTGGATGATTTCTCGTAGAACAGCCCTTCCTCTTGCATATAAAACACCTGTGTTCCCGAATGCACTTGAGATGTTGGCTAGGACTGAGGGTGATTTTATCAACATCCATAGCATTGGGATCGCAAGTATGACCATGGCCTCCATAAGCCGGTTTCGGTCCTCTCCTGATATTTCTGATCTGCTTGTAGTTCCCCTTGATTTTGGACGATTTCTTGTATACATCTTCCATCAAGGTGGCAGTTTGGAGAGTGCCAGATGTGGTGAGCTGGGTGGCGATCTGTGGATCAAGTCCTTGCAAGTACCACTCAAGTAGGGCGTTGAGATTGGTGATCTTGGATTGTACAGAGAGGAGCAAGAAACTGGAAACATATTTCTTGAATCCTTGGGGATCTCAGGTGTCCTGTACGAGTGAAGAGAGTTCCACTCATGCTTAGGCAGCAGTGTCATAAGGGGTGAAGATGTTGGTGAATGTGCTCCTAATTGTGCCAAAGTGGGTTTCTCCATGGGATATCCTGCCATCCTTAATGATGGCAAGCCACACTTCTGCGAAGGCCTTTCCTCTCCCTTTCTGCATCCTGTTGAGGAAGATATAACTCTTCACAAGGTCTCTGAGCATATCATTGAGGGAGAAGTAGCCCTCCATAGCCATGAGCCATCGGTTTGCATCTGTGGATTCTCTGGAGAACTCCTCAGGTAAGGCAGCTTTAACTCTGGGCATGTTGTCCTCTTCGTCATCATCTTTGTCTCCTGGTTCAGGGTCATTGGGTGGGTCCAGAAGGAGGTCAGTTCTTCTAACAAAGTCTTCGTATGCTTCTCCATCGTCAGGGGAAGAGTCTTCTTTGGCAGCCTCAAAGATGGGGGGTTGGGTAGGGATGTTAACTTGTATCTCTGGTTGGTGGTGACCGCTGGAAGAGGCTCTGGATAGAGCTGGGGGTGGGATAGTACGATGGGGTGGGGGTACAAAGGCAGAGGTTCAGGGTTGAGAACTAATCCTTCTAGAGGATTGGGGAGAGTCAGAATGGAGAATGGGAGAGAAGGTGGAGGATGGGGGATTGGGTTGAGGTGGGGAGATGTGTTGCTCTTCATCAGAAGAGGCTTCTCTATCTCTATAGAGTAGAGAGTCTAGGTGTATGGACCACGTCTTGCTTGGTATCCTAGACTACCACCAGGTAGTCTCCAAGGGGTTCAGGCTTGATAGCACCAGTAAGGTATAACCTTGATATTTTGTTACAACCAGTAACAATGATACATGTTCATGAAGAACCATGTCTTGTTCCTACACTTGGGCTTCTCCTGGTGGAGTTAAGTGTGAACAGCCTAACATAAGTCAGCAGTACTGGGACTGGCCCAGAGTTGGTAGAGTAGAGGATAAGGCAGTGGTGAGACAAGGCACGAGGAAGGGGATCTCAAGGAACAAGCTGATATCACGAAGTAGTGTATATCAAGGTTAGGGAAGAGTTATGTACAGGCAGTGCTCCAATATATATAGTAGATGTTTTAGGGCAAGTATCAGAGCCCTAAAGATAAATATGGAAGGAGAATATGTCGTATTGCAAGGCACATGAGATAAACGGTCAGGATATAAGGGGAAATGCATAGCCGCAAGAGAGGCTATGGGGGAGGCAGTGTCTGTGCAAGTCAAGAGAGGTAAGGTAAGAGTCATAGGTAAGAAAGGGGAAACCCGAGAGGCAATGAAGGAGATATCCAGAGGCAATATAGGAGATGCCTGTCCCAATGAGGAATAGCCTCATCCCTCGAAGAGGGATTCATCTAGGAGGTCAGCCCAGGTAGAGGTTGGGATTTGGTAATCCCTGAGGTCGGAGAACAAGGATGAGAAAAGGGCGGTGCTGGGATGGTCGAGATGGTGAGGTGGGGTAATCAGTGAAGAGGTAGGAGTCAATAAGTGATGAGGAGGAGGCAAAGGAGGAAATTGAATAGGGGTCTCCTCCTTAACTGTAACACTATCCTCCTCCCTGCAACATCATCACTTGTTGTCATGGTGATAGAGGCAAAGATGGTTTTGACCACACATGTGGGATATGTCAATGCCAAGAAGGACAGTTGCAGTCAACCAATTCCTGCTACAGCAGCTGCAACTGGCACCCAATGGGGGTAAGCAATATGTTTCTCAGATCTGTTCTTTCATACATTATTAACTGATCAAGCAGCCCTCATTCATGCAAGCATTCACCACCACAAACAGCCTGTGGTGGGAGCAAATGGCAGTTCCCATAGCTGCAAGGTTTCAACAGTTGTCCTGCAAGTGTTGAATTCTGTATTATTGTTTTGTAGCTTGTCATGTACATACAGTATTCTCTCAATCCACTGGTTCTAATGATTTTTCAAGTCAACTCAGTTGGTGAAGGTCAACTTGGAGTTGGCTTAAGCTGATGAATGACTTTAGCTGGTGGTGTCAGTTAACTGAGCTGAGTCCAGTCAACATTTACATAAAGTGGAGTCATCTAAGGTTAGGCTGCTCACTTAGTTTCTGGTAACTGAGTCAAGCTGAGTCAAGTGGAGTTGTGGCAACACTACAGGCATACAGAAAAAGATTCTGTGAAATGCCAGAACAAGTTAGGAAAGTCACCTTGTCCACCACTCTCATCCAAGAAGTAAGGAGAAACCACCATACCATTCCCCCAGAATACCAACAATCTGTTGACATATTCATAGACAAGGAATCCACTGAACTTCCCCCTCCTAGACCCTTCAACCACAAAATAAAACTACTTCCCAGTTTTATATCCAAGAGAGCAAAAAACTATTCTCTCAACCCTGAAGAAATTAAAGCTTGTAGAACCTTCATAAATGACAACCTCACCTCAGGAAAAATTCAACCATCAAACTCCCCTCAGGTAGCCCCCTTCTTCTTTGTCCAAAAGAAAGACAGCAAACTTTGACCATGTCAGGACTACCAATACCTAAACCAACATACTGTCAAAAATGCATACCCTCTTTCTCACATTTTGAATCTCATTGACAAGCTGAAAGGGTTGTCCATATTTATAAAATTAGATGTCCATTGGAGATACAACAATGTCCTTGTCAAACCAGAAGACCACTGGAAAGCAGCATTAGTTATACCATTCAGACTTTTTGAACCAACCATAATGTTCTTTGGAATGTGTCACCCACCACCTTCCAAGCCTACATAAACAATGCCTTCTCTGACTTCCTTGCAGAAGGCACTCTTGTCAATCCTATTTCTTCTGCTCTTCTCAGACCAATTATCTCCCCATTCTTATGCATTGCCCCTCCCCTATCCCTATATAAACCACTGTCTTGTAAAATAGCTTGGTAGCTAGTTCTATGCAATTCAAGCTTATTTTCTGGTATTCTCATATTGGATTTCTATAAGTCCACACCTTACTTCTGAATAGGTGCTAGTGCTGGTCTTAGAACAAAGGGATTAACAAGCTTACTCAAAATTCACCTGTGTCATGACAATCATGAGGTAAGTAAACAATGAATGAAAGGGGAAATGCATCATTCATAAAGAAAGAGTAATGTAGGAGGTAGTATTTGTCACAGAGGTAATACATAGTACAGTAGTAAGAGTGAGTCATAAGGAAGAAAGAGAAATGAAGTGGAACATCCTGAAGGCAATGAGGCACAGCCTCAGCCCATCCCTCAAAGAGGGTCTCATCTAGTAGCTCTGCCCAGGTGCTGCCAGGGATTTCAAGGTTATAGAGGTTGGTGAAGATCAAGTTGTCAAAGAAAGAGG
>JBBPQP010001360.1:0-10882 GCA_038092555.1 Boletus subgraveolens | reverse complement strand
GTCAGGCTGTTCACTCTTAACTCCATATGGAGGTGTCCAAGAGTAGGAATGAGACGACATGTTCATGAATGTATACCATTGTTACTCCAGTCATAATACATGGTGTCAACTACTATGAAACCTACACCCCTGTCACCCATCTCACATCTCTCCAACTTATCTTAGCCATTGCTGCACACCATGATTGGGACATGGACATCTTTGATTTTCACAGTGCTTTCCTTAACAGGAAATTGGACAACAATGAGGTAACATTTATGGAGTTACCCCCCAGTTTCGATAAGCACAGACAAGATCTCGTTGCATGACTATGAGTCACACTCTATGGTTTCAAGCAAGGTGTCTTGAAATAGTACCAGTGTTTGTGCAAAACATTAGGTGAACTTGGCCTCCATCAAACCAAAGTGGACTGGGGCATTTTCATAGCAAAAGTTGGCATGGACTTACTCATCCTCACATTGCACATCAACAATTGCACTGTAATGGGTAGCTTGAAAGAGCTTGTCAAAGCTTTCAAAGAGGAAATATGGTTCCATTTTAGAATTACAGACTTAGGACCAATCAGCTGGCTACTCAGAATGAAGGTCATATGTGATCAAGATGCTCATACAATATCAATATCACAGGAACCCTATGTCAAGGCAATCCTCAACAAGTACAACTTTGCCAACATGAAGCCTATCTCCATTCCTATGGACCTGAACATACAACTGACAAAATTCCAGTCCCCCAAGTCTACTACCAAAGCTGCCAAGATGAAACAAGTCATATTTCAAGCAGTGCCCAGTTCACTGATGTACCTGGCAATTGGCACCTGACCAGACATTACTTTCGTCATATCTACTCTCACCCAATTTACTAAAAACCCAGGCTTATCCCACTGGGAGGCACTGAAATGTGTTTACTGTTACTTACTGGGTATGAAAAAGTGGGTGCTGATCTACAGAACTGACACAAAAGGCCTTATAGGCTATGCTAATGCTGACAGTGTGTTGCAAGAGCATCACCACACAATATCTGGCTATGCCTTCCTCATTGATGGGGAAGTGATCTCTTGGAGCTCACAGAAACAGGAATTAATCACACTTTCGACCACCAAGGCTAAGTATGTAGCATCTACTTATGCTGCGAAGGAAGCCTTATGGCTCTGTCACCTCATTGCCAAGGTCTTCCAGCCTCTAGACCACCCAACCATGCTCTATAACAACAACCAGTCTGCCATAGCGCTCACCAAGGATGGAAATTATCATGCCTAAATGAAGCATATAGGCATATGATATCATTTTATTCATTTCTCCATTTCTGACAGTTCTATTTGTTTACTCTATTGCCCTACTGATAGTATAGTTGCTGACACCCTTACAAAGGCACTTTCTTCCATTAAAGCTAAGCACTTCACTTCCAAGCTAGGACTCCACTCCATTTGAGGGAGAGTGTTGTATTTAGCAAATGTCGTGTGACTATGTCACAGAATTATATCAGCACATAGTTATTTTCCTTTGTTGTATTAGCTACATCTCAGTGACTTACTACCAAGTACACTGAGGTAAGGTTTTTATATACTCAGTACAACTACTTTACTAACAGAACTATAGCTTACTCATTGCTACACTTGGATCTAATGGCAAGGACTGAGAATCCTAAGATGTACTTCTCAAAGCCTTTCAGGTCTCTGGTGTCTTGTGTGAGTGAAGCAAGTTTCATTCACACTTGGACAGCAGTGTCATAAGCAGCGAAGGTGTTGGTGAAGGTGGCTTTAACTGCAGAGTAGGTTTATGAAATGATCCAAAGCACTAATGCTTCAGGCAACACCAAACTATATTGAGGTTGTAAAAGAGAAGAGGAAGTGAGCTCTAAGGTCTCCTGAGTCCTGCTTTAGATGAGATATCCAAAGAGACTAGACTGGGGATTCCAGCTGTAGTCCTCTGGGTTTATATATTCATTCTATGTTTGTACATGTGGTGTCTAGATCTACTGATCTAGGGCATAGGATAGCGGTAATTAAATGCGTGAGGCATAGGCATGTGGAATGGAAGACACGGTGATTAAATATGCATATTGATGGTGAGAATGAAATGGAAGCATGATGGAGATGAATGTGAGAAATAATATAACCATATTGGGATTGGATCTCAGATCCGATTGGGGAATGAGAAAAGAAACAAAGTGTGTCCATAGTGCAAGTCCATCTAGTGGCTCTAGAGAAAGTGATAATGGTGAGCACATGTGACTATCACATGATCTGATAAGATAAAGAAAAAGAATAGTCTGATTACAATCATAACACTACCTCCTCTCTATGAATCGGCTTCCAGACGATTATAGGGTGTGTTCTTTTTTGAGAGCTCAGTCAATGGCTCTG
Source organism: Boletus subgraveolens (assembly GCA_038092555.1). NCBI lineage: Eukaryota > Fungi > Basidiomycota > Agaricomycetes > Boletales > Boletaceae > Boletus > Boletus subgraveolens. The sequence goes on along the minus strand of JBBPQP010001360.1, from coordinate 8,520 downwards.
GTCGCTTTTCAAAGAGTAGCATAAATTGATCAGGTGGGATGCTCAACGCTCTAGATGCAGAGGGGTGGATAGAGTGGAACTCTTTCAATACTTTGTTGGCATTGACAAGATTTGACTTTGGTTCCCAAGTCCAATCTGTTTCTGTATAGCCCCTCCAGTGGACTAGGTATTTGAGTTTGCCTCCTTTAAGGCAGGAATCGCATAGGTAATTGATTTCCCATTCATTGTCGCAGTCCTCTGAGACGTTGACTGGTCCCGGCCGGTGCGAGGGCTGTTCTTCCAAACGGTCCTTGTATGGCTTAATCCATGAGACATTGATGACAGGGTGAATCTGCATAGATCTAGGTAGATGCAGTTCTACTGCATTTTCTCCTTTGAGTGACATAATTTTGAATGGGCCTAGCCATCATTCACTGAGCTTCTTAGAAGCGCGGGTTAATCTTAAATTTTCTGTGGACAACCATACTAGTTGGCCCACGGCATAGGGGGGTGGTGCAGAGCGGTGTCTATTCGCTTGCATCTTCATATTTTGCTGTGCTTGCAGCATGTTTTTCTTTGCCTCGTCTATAATAGCCTTCATGTCCTTGACAAACTGTTGCACAGAGGGAGCATGATCCAATGCAATGGGTTCTATTCCCATGCGTGGCTCATAAGACCAAGTTACGTCAAATGGTGACTTCTTAGTCAACGTATGCTTTTTATTATTGATAGAAAATTGTGCGATGGCAAGCCAATTGCTCCATAATTCCTGCTTGTCGAAGCAGAAGATGCATAGGAATTTTCCAACTTCCTTGTTTACAATCTCTGATTGTCCGTCTGTCTGTGGATGGAAAGAAGTGGAAAGCTTGGTATCAATACCGAGCGCATCATTGAGATGTTTCATAACTTGCAAGGCAAACTGTGGCCCGCAGTCTGAGGTAATAGAATGTGGAAGTCCATGATGCTTCCAAATGTTATTCATAAAGAGTTTGGCTGTGTCTAGGGCCGAGCATGTGTCATACGTTGGGATCAGTTCCACTTTTTTGGAAAGTCTGTCCACGACCATGAGAATAGCGTTATATCCATGGGAATTAGGGAGTCCAGTGATGAAGTCAGCTGTAATGTGTTCCCATGGGGTATTCGGAATAGGGAGAGGGTGTAATAAGCCTGCAGGTGCTGTATTGGTTCCTTTAAACCTAGCACATGTCTCGCAGCACAATACATAATCTTTTGTAAATGTGGCCATCCTGGGCCAATAATAATGTTGTTGCAGGAGTTCCAGCGTTTTCTCATAACCTGGGTGACCTGCGAGTGGGGTGTCGTGATGTTTCTCAAGGATCTCCATCCTGAGAATGTTCGAATCTGGCACGTAAATGCGCCCTAGGTTGCCATAAAGACATCCATTGTGTTCCTTGGCAATATCCTTCTTGGTAAGCCTCTGTATGTCTGCTTCACTGAGCAAGCATGTTGTGTTGAATATCTTTTGTCGTAAGATAGACCCATCATCCTGAATCAAGATTCCAGATCTGATCTTGTCCGGGGTAATAACTGTTATTCCTTTATTATCATCCTCAATACCCTCCATATGTTCTTCACATCTCAATAGTGCATCTGCTTTGCCCATTGGAGACCCTGGCTTGTAGTGCCAAGTCATGTTGAACCTGGAAAGGTACATTGCCCAGCGCACTTGGTGTCGATTGAGATCTTGTCGTGTCATGAACCACTGGAGGTTGGCATGATTGTTCCATATTTCAAATGGTGGCCGAGCTCCTTCTAAGTGGTGGTGCCAATTCTCTAGCGCTTGAATGACCAAAAGCATCTCCTTATTGGCAATGGGATAATTATGTTCTGTGGGTGTCATGGCGTGTGAACTATAGGCAACTGGATGCCATACACTGTCTTTCATAATTGAAAGCACTGCTCCCATGGCAAAATCTGATGCATCACACTCTAGGCAATATGGGCATGTCTCATCTGGGTAAGCGAGAACCAGTGCAGTGGTAAATGCTCCTTTAAGCATGTCAAAAGTGTTCTGTTGGGCTTCCAGCCAATGGAAGGGTTCATCCTTCTTCATCAAGTTGTGCAGTGGCCTTGCTACTGCAGTGTAATCCTTGATGAACCTCTTATAGAAATTGGCGAGTCCTAAGAAGCTTTGTACTCCTTTAACCATCTTTGGTTCAGGCCATTCCCATATAGTGGATACTTTCGAAGCATCCATCATAATTCCGTCCTTTCCCACAATCATCCCAAGGAAATCAACCTCTGTGACTGAGAAAGTGCACTTTTCTGGCTTGACGAATAAATCATTCTCTTGTAGTTGTCATAAGACTTCCAGCACAATCTTATCATGTTCTGCCTGGTTGTCTGTTTTCATGAAAATAAGAATATTGTCAATGTAAACAACAACGACTCCGTCCATATCTGCAAAAATGTCATTGACCATCGCTTGGAAGGTCACAGGGGAATTGCATAGTCCAAAATACATAACAAGGGGTTCAAATGTGCCCTTGAAGCACTTGAATGCAGCTTTCCATTCATTGCCTTCTTTGATGCAAACATTGTTGTATCCCCACCGTAAGTCCATCTTGGTGAATAATTTAGCTCCTTTGAGCTTATCGACAAGTTGCGAAATGAGGGAAAGTGGATAATTATTTTTTATGGTGTGTTTGTTGAGGTATCAGTAATCCTGTACCATCCTCTTTTTTTCATCTTTTTTTGGAATAAAGAATACTGGGGAGGTTTGTGGGGATTTAGAGGGGTGAATATATCACTTAGCGAGCTGGTCTTCTATGAATGCTGTGACCTCTTCTTGCTCCTGTGGTGACAGTGGTATGATTCAGCCTTTCTTAGGCTGATATCCCTCTTTCATCTTTATTGCGTGATCCCATGGTTTCCGCTTAGGCATCCATTCTGATTCTTTCTTCGAGAAGACATCTAAGAACTTGTGATATGCAAAAGGAACCATTTCTTCAGTTGTTTTTGTCTTTTCATCTGTTTTTGTGGCTTTGGCGATCTGCACTTCTAGCCATCTGATTGTGTCGTAAACTTCGTACTATATGTCTATTTCTTCTTTTTCAATTTTTTGTATCCAGTTGGGTTTATCCTGGAGTGCTCTACACATGGCTGGGCAATGTGTCATCTTGACTGTTCCTCTAGTCCAATCTATCTCAGGGTTGTGGTGCTTGAGCCAACTGTATCCGAGAATGAACGTGTTCTTGCCGAGATCTGTCACTTCCGCCAAGATCTGCTTGCAGTGACCATCAAACTCTAAAACAAGGTTTGCACTGTGGGCAATCGAACCCACTGAGTTTTTTGTGCCATTCACATTGTAAATGGGGATGGGGCGTCATAAGGGAGTAAGGGGGATATCGTGAGATTCTGCCCATGTTTTGTTGATAAAAATCATGTTAGCTCCGCTATCTAGCAGTGCCTCCATGGAAATGAAATCCTTGCACTTTGATGACTGAGGTGCTACTTGGATTTTCATCACGACTTCACGATCTAGTTTGACACTTCTGACGAAGATGTCATCCAGGAATTCTGAGCTGGGGGAAGAAAAAGGGGAGGATTTAGGTAAAATGGGATTTGTTACAGGTTTACTCCTGTCACCGTCTGGTGGGTGCCCAATGGAAGAAGAATCGGGTAAAAAGGTATTGTAATAGTCCATGATCTCATCTACAGCTAAACTAGAAAAAGAATTTTTAAAGTTCTGCTCCTCGGCTGTGCGCTCAGATGCATGCTTTGAAGAACCTAATTTTTTGACTGGCCAGTGAATGCCTCGTAGTCCTTGAACCATGCTCTGGCCTCGTCAAGAGACATATTTGCAATGAACTTGGTCCAATTGCGTCCTTTTCCTTTGGCTTTCGCCTCCTTGATCTGGGGAGATTCTGCCTCCCATGTTGTTGCCACCTGTGGCTCCTTGGTTTCTGCGGCATATGTCTGGCGGCCACCGGAATTTTGTCCTCTGCTCAACTTCGAGCAATTCTTCGAGTGACCTCCACCAAAGAACTTGCAAGTCAGACATTGAACCTTGGGTGCACAGCACTCACTTGCGAAGTGACCAGGCTTTTTACAGTTGTGGCAGACATGCTCTGTGCTGCCCTGGGCATTGCCCTTTCCTTTATTTCCACCTTTCCCACTCTGGGTGGCATCAACATCCATGGCATTGGGGTCTTGTGTCCTGACATGAGATGCCATTCCTTTCATAACAAAATTGAGCATCGCCTTGCGTGCTCCTATCTTCTTGAGTGCTGTCTTGAACTTGATAAGGTCTTCATATCGACCATCCCTCATCACCAGCATCTCTACCAACTCTCTGTCGGCATTTTGCTCTAAGAGCTTGATGAGCCTGTCCTCATCGTAGTCTGCAAGCATCTGATATGTTTCGAATTTCATCAAAAATGTATCCATTGTCATTGAACCCTGTTTCAGGTTTGTGAGAGCCTTTTGGTTCCAATCCTTTTCTGTGGCAGACCAGAAATGATTCTTGACTATGAGTTTGAATTGGTCCCACATGTGGTAGTTAGTACCCATGGAGACCATCTTGTTTAGTTGCGCCCTTGCGAACGCTCCTGCTTCGCCACCAGTCATCCTTGATAACACAGTGCATATTCCGTTCAAGCCGTAAACCATGTTCTTGTTGACATCTTGCCAAACAAGAACCTTTGTCCACCACTCTTTGAACTTCTTTCCCTTGGAACCATTGTAGTCCCCGGGATCCTTGAATATTTTGGACATCTTTGGGTCTGCAGAGTGTCCCAATCCACTTGCTGTTGCTGGGCCCATAGGCATTGCAAGAATCTGGGCTCTAGCAGCATCCAGATCTTGTTGAAGTCCTTTGTTGAGCAATGCCAATGTCTGAAGGCGTTGCTCTTGATTTTCCATGTACAATCTCAATTCTCCCGCGATGTCTTGCCAAGTGTCTTCGCCACTTGCAGCATTCGATAAGGCCTCTGCCAGAGAAGCAGGAAGAGATGTCATCTTTGTATTAGGAAAATAAAACTAATATTCTTCTAAAGGTATTTGGATGGTCTCCGTAGACTGTAACGGGGTCTGAGTTCCTTTGAAAAAAAGTGTGGGGCTGATGACAGTGGCTCTCCTCCTTGAGATCTTCTGATCTCTCTGTATTTGGGTTTCTTTACCCGCTTTGGTGCTGGAGCTATCTCCAGTGTCTCTTCTCTCTCTCACTTTGGTACTCTCTCTAGTACCAGAACTAATCCTCCTGTGAATAAACAGCATGCTGTTTCGCGGACTTCCAGAGTCAGTGATCTGAGGGGAGGTGTGTCGTAGAGTTGGTGGAGCAGTATTAATTCTGGGCCTTTTGGGGTTCCATAGTTGTCATTGGGATCGTATTGGGGTGGCAAGGGAGTCCTGAAATCTGACTCTTGGCTGATCTGAGCACTGAACCAATTTCCGTCGTACCTGAGGGTCAGAGCCCTGGTGATGACTTGGATTAGGGGTGCTGGATATAGGGGTTCGCCTGATACGTCCCTGACTTGGCAGAACCACTCCAGCTCTGGTTGTTCCTGTAAAGCTTGAAAGAGCTCTCTGAATGGTGTCTCTCCACACACTAAGTCCCGTGACTCTGTCAATGGCTACTCTCTGCTATTCTACTAACTCCCACCTGCACTCTGTAGGTAATGGTCCTGTCGGTCCTACACTAGCAATGTAGAGGTGATCGAGATGATCTTCACCTCATAGTCTATCTGGGGATGGGAGCAAACGCAGCGACCTGTGGAAGACTATAGGCACTCAGCCCGCTGTGAGCTTGTCCGTAAAAGGAGAGTAAACTGGATGTCCACGAACTTGCTAGGACATGTGACAGGGGTGAAGCGTGAAGCATAAAACGTAGAGTCTAGTCTAGTGAAATGATCCAAAGCACTAATGCTTCAGGCAACACCAAACTATATTGAGGTTGTAAAAGAGAAGAGGAAGTGAGCCCTAAGGTCTCCTGAGTCCTGCTTTAGATGAGATATCCAAAGAGACTAGACTGGGGATTCCAGCTGTAGTCCTCTGGATTTATATATTCATTCTATGTTTGTACATGTGGTGTCTAGATCTACTGATCTAGGGCATAGGATAGCGGTAATTAAATACGTGAGGCATAGGCATGCGGAATGGAAGACACAGTGATTAAATATGCATGTTGATGGTGAGAATGGAATGGAAGCATGATGGAGATGAATGTGAGAAATAATATAACCATATTGGGATTGGATCTCAGATCTGATCAGGGAATGAGAAAAGAAACAAAGTGCATCCATAGTGTGAGTCCATCTAGTGGCTCTAAAGAAAGTGATAATGGTGAGCACATGTGACTATCATGTGATCCAATAAGATAAAGAAAAAGAATAGTCCGATTACAACTGTAACAGTTTATTGCACCATAGGAATGTTTCCATCCACAAGCCTGGTAAGCCAGGCTTCAGTGAAGGCTTTTCCTCTTCCCTTCTGCATCCAATTGAGGAGAATATAACATTTTGCAAGGTTGCTGAACTCAAGGTTGAGGCTGAAGTAGCCTTCCATAGCCAAGAGCCATCTATTTGCATCTCTGAATTCACTGGAGAACTCTTCTGGTAAGGCAGCTTTAACTCCTGGCATATCATCTTCATCTTCTTCATCTCCTGGATCAGGGCCATCATAATGAGGTTCTGGTGGGTTAGGGAGTAGGTCTGTTCTTCAAACAAAGTCTTTGTAGGTCTCTCCTCTGTCAGGGGAGTCTTTCTTGGGGTCCTCTGTTACGACTGGAAGTCAAACAAGTAGACATGAAGTGTAGAGCTGCCTTGAACCAGCTCTTATTGGGTCCTAATGACGTAGGATACCTTCAGGCTTGTTGTAATGCCTGGCAACAAACAATGAGGGATACTATTAGGAGTAGTCCCAAATAGACTGTGACTAGTAGTCCAAGGAAGGTGAGGTTGAGGGACCTAGTCCAGGAAGAGGACCTTGGATAACGAGGTCAATGGCATAAAGGCCTGGTCCTTCTGACAGGGGTGGAGAACCAAGAGACTAACCAACATCGACGGGACATTGGTACGAGGATGAGGATGGGGAGTCCTTAAGCTAGGTCGACAGAGTTCTTCAATGAAGGAGGAAAGAGGGGAGGGCGAAGAAGAGGTCAAGCAAGGGAATGTTGCAGGGAACAGATGATGAATACCACAAGAGTAACTGTAAGGTGTACACTTTAGGTGTCAGATCAAGGTTAGAGAGAGAGAGGCATTTGAGAGGAGCTCAAACTTATATACTCCAGCCATAAGGGCTTTTTAGGGCAGGTATATCCCAATCTGGTAATGGTGGTCCGTGCGCAGTCTAACCTAATATGGTAAGAGTCCATCTCCATACTAGGAAACCTGATATCAGTGTGGCAAGGTTATGCGAGAAAAGGCAGGAGGGGTCTGCCATGGGAAGTTCATGAACGGAAGGACACGTCGTGGGAATCATCATGACAAGATGCGTTGTGATGGCACATGAGTGGTCACATGTGGGGCAATGCATCACACGAGGTGGTGGCGATGTTGAGGAGAAATCTGGCCTCAACTGAGGTGGGGATTGCTGAGAGGAGCACAGAAGGATGGCTGTGTGCGGAAAGGTCCAGGATGCAGCTCAAGGGCAGTGCAGAAGGATCTGAGGAGTAGAGCATTGTGGGTGGCCCTAAAGGAGACAAAGGGTGGGAAGATCCTTTGGGGATATTCCAGGAAAGATCTGGGGAAGATCCAGATCGGGAACACAAGGAAGTGGCTGTGTTGAGAGACACTGGGAGGGGAGGTGTGGAAGGTGGTTCCGGGTCGTTGCAAGATGCATCACATCAAGCATAAACGAGTGCAAGAATGCGCCAGGGCAGGTGGTCCAGTGATAGGAGTGGTTACGCAAGGGTACAAGGTCATGGGGTAGAAGAAAAGACCGGGGGTGTACCAAAACCGTAACATCCTCAAAGATGGGGGGTTGGATAGGAATGTCAACAGGGATCTCAGTGGGATGGGGACCACTAGAGGAGACTCTGGATAGAGCAGGAGACAGAGTATGATAGCAGGGTAGGGGAGGTACAAAGCTTCTGGTTCTCAGTTGAGAACTAATCCTCCAAGAGGAGAAAGAGTTGATGTGGGAAATGGGAGAGAAGACATGAGACAGGGGATGGGGTTGTGATGGGGAGATACACTGCTCTTCATTGGAGGACAGTTCTTGTTGTCCAAAAAGAGTGGCTAGGTTGACTCACTGCATCTTTGCAGAGTTAGACTACTACTGAGTAGTCTCCAGGGGGTTTGGGCTGAATAGCACGAAAGGAAGTATAACCTTGATATTTTGTTACATTCACAACTGGTGAGTGTGACAAGTGACACATCTATGTGTCACACATTCCTATACACAGGTCAACTCCAAAGAGTTAGTGTATGAACAGTCCAGCCATTAGGCTGCAAACAAGGGTTGGCCTTGTGTGGAAGAGTGGAGAATGAAGTAGAGATGAGGTGAGGCATAAGGGAGGGAATCTCAAGGAATGGTATGACAACACAGAATTGTGTATATCAAGGTTAAGGAGAAAGGAGT
>JBBPQP010001359.1:0-10892 GCA_038092555.1 Boletus subgraveolens | reverse complement strand
CCCTCCTCGTCGAGGGTCACGTCAAAGGAGGACCTCAGTGTCCTCAAAATTTCATCCCGACTTTGCCCACGCGAAAGGTCTTTAATGAATTCATCCAGCGGGTCCGAGGTGGTAGCGGATGGTCTCCCAATGGGGTGTTGGGTCTCCACCGCTCTGGTTCTTGCTCTGATAGGTGGACCTTTATTCTTCTGATAGCCTGGATGATTCCTTGTAGAACAGCCTTTCCTCTTGCAAACGAAACACCTATGCTCCTGGATACACTTGAGACGTTTGCTAGGACTGATGGTGATTTTATCAACATCCATAGCATTGGGATCGCAAGCATGACCATGGCTTCCATAAGCCAGTTTTGGCCCTCTCCTGATGTTTCTAATCTGCCTGTAGTTCCCCTCGATTTCAGACGATTTCTTGTAGATGTCTTCCATTGAGGTAGCGGTTTGAAGAGTTCCGGACATGGTGAGCTGGGTGGCGAGTTGTGGGTCAAGTCCTCGGAGGTACCATTCCAAGAGTGCGTTGAGGTCGGTGATCTTGGATCGTACGGAGAGGAGTGAGAAACTTGAGACATATTTCTCGAAACGTTTGGGGTCTCTAGTGTCCTGTACAAGTGAAGAGAGTTCCACTCGTGCCTGGGCAGCAGTGTCATAAGGGGTGAAGGTGTTGGTGAACGCTTCCTTAATTGCGCTAAAGTGGGTTTGTCCGTGGGGGATCTTGCCATCCTTAATTTTGGCAAGCCATGCTTCTGCGAAGGCCTTCCCTCGTCCTTTCTGCATTCTGTTGAGAAAGACCTAGGCCTTGGCGAGGTCTCCGAGTGTATCGTTGAGGGTGAAGTAGCCCTCCATAGCCATGAGCCATCGGTTTGCATCTGCGGATTCTCCGGAGAACTCCTCTGGTAGGGCAGCTTTGACTCTGGGCATGTCGTTGTCGTCTTCGTTGTCTTCGTCTCCTGGTTCAGGGTCGTCGGGGTTTGGTGGATCCGGGAGGAGGTCAGTTCGTCTAACAAATCTTTCGTAGGCCTGTCCGTCGTCGTCAGGGGAAGAATCCTCCTTTGGGGCTTCGGAGATAGGTTGGATGGGGATGTCAACCTGTATCTCGGGTTGGTGGTGGTAGCCAGAGGAGGAAGCTCTTGAGAGAGCTGGAGATGGAGTAGTACGGCGGGGAGGGGGAGGTATGAAGGGTGTTGTTCTAGGTTGAGAACTAATCCTTCTCGAGGATTGGGGAGAGTCGGTATGGGGAATGGGAGAGAAGGCAGAAGATGGGGGATTGGGTTGGGGAGGGGAGATGCGTTGTTCCTCGTCGGAGGAATTCTCTCTGTCTCGGTAGAGTAGAGAGTCTAGGCGTATGGACCTCGTCTTGCTCAGTACCTAGACTACCACCGGGTAGTCTCCAAGGGGTATGGGCTTAATAGCACCAGTAAGGTATAACCTTAATCTTTTGTTATGACCTGTAACAATGGTACACGTTCGTGTGTCGTCGACTTGGCCTGTTACGACCAGTAACAATGGTACACGTTCGTGTGTACGAAGACCTGACCGTCTGAGAACGGAGTAGAGTCTTGACCTCGTTCCTACCCTAGGTCGACTCTTATATGGAGTTAAGGGTGAACGGCTCAGCTAGAGCTGACAGTACCTGGACTGGCCAGGAGTTGGAAGAGTGGAGGATGAGACAGCGAAGAGGCGAGGCACGAGGGAGGGGATCTCGAGGAACAGAAGTCCACACGAAATAGTGTAGATTAAGGTTAGAGAAGAAGAAGGATACAGGCGGCGCCCTAATATATATACTGAGGACGTTTAGGGCCGGTATCGGAGTCCGAAGTATAAATATGGTAATGACGCGTCGCGTCGCGAGGCACGTGAGATAAACGGATCGTGAAGTAATGGAAATACGAATAGCCATGAGAGAGGCTATGAGGAGGCAGTGTCTGTGAGCGAGTCATTCTGAGTAAAGATGAGTCATAGATGGAAAAGGAGATCGCCGAAGGCGATGAAGAAAAGGAAAGGTCCGAAGGCAGAGAAAGGAAATGGCCGAAGGTGAAATAGGAAGGGTTCTGCTGAAGGCAGTGGAAGAGGGAGATCTGGAGATGTCCGTCCGTAGGTCTAGGCCTCGAACAGAGACTCGTCCAGCAGGTCGGCCCACGTGGAGGAAGGGATGTCGTAGTCCCCTAGGTCGGAGAAGAGGGAGGAGAAAAGGGAGGTTCCGGGATGGTCCAGATGGGAGGGGGGAGTGGACGAAGAGGGAATCGGAGTCGGGATACGAGGAGGAGGAGACGTAGAAGGAAATTGAGTATGGGTCTCCTCCAGAACCGTAACACAAACCACTTACTCCCTACCAATAGGAGAGCAAATGCATATTGATGAGCAGCATTCTCTTGTCAAATCCACAACAGACAACTTACAAACTATCAATGGAAGAGCAGGAGAGGGCATGCTGATCAGCAGCATTTTCATTTCAAATCCACATCAGACCACTTACAAACTATCAATAAGAGAATAGGAGGAGGTATGCTGATTAGTTGTGTTCTCATTTCAAATCCACATCAGATCACTTACAAGCTATCAATGGAAGAGCAGAGCAGGTATGCTAATCAGCCCCATTTTCATTTGAAGCTAACATCAGACCACTTACTGCCTATCAATGGGAAAGCAAGAGGAGGCATGCTGATCAGCAACATTCTCATTTCAAATCCACATCAGACCACTTACATGCTATTAACAGAAGAGCAGGGGCACCCTAATAAGCAACATTCTCTTGTCAAATCCACAACAGACAACCTACTTCCTATTAATAGGAGTGCAGGTGGAGACATGCTGATGAGCAGCATCCTCATTGCAAATCCACACCTGAACACTTACAATCTATCAATGGAAGAGCAGGAGGGGATATACTGTGAGCAGCATTTCCATTTTCAAATCCACATCAGACCACTTACAAACTATCAATGGAAGAGTGGAAGAAAGCATGCTGATTAGCAGCATTCTCATTTCAAATCCACATCAGACTACTTACAGGCTATCAATAGGACAGCAAGAGAAGGTACACATGCTGATCAGCAGCATTCTTATTTCAAATCCATAGTCAGACTGCTCACATGCTATCAACAGGAGAGTAGAAGGAAGCATACTGATGAGCAGTATTCTCATTTCAAATTCACACCAGAACACTTACAATCTGTCCATGTGAGAGCAGGAGGCATGCTGATCAGCAGCATTCTTACTTCAAATCCATACAGACCACTTACTCCCTATCAATTGAGGAGTGGGAGGAGGCATGCTGATCAGCAGCATTCTCATTTCAACTCCACATTAGATCACCACTTACAAGCTACATATTGATATGGGAGCAGAAGAAGGCATGCTGCTCAACAGCATTCCCCTGTTAAATCCACAACAGATCACTTACTGCCTATCAATTGAAGAGTGGGAGGAGGCATGCTGATCAGCAGCATTCTTATTTCAGATCCACATCAGACCACTTACTTCCTATAAATGGAAGAGCAGAAGAATGCATGCTAATCAGCAACACCCTTGCTTTCAATCCACATCAGACCACTTACTGTCTACCAATTGAAGAGCAGGAGGAGGTATGCTGAATAGCAGCATTCTCATTTCAAATCACATTAGACCACTTACATTCTATCAATGTAAAAGCAGGAGAAGATATGCCAATCAGCAGCATTCTCATCTCAAAGTTACATCAGACCACTTACAAACTATGTATCAGTGGAAGAACATCAGGAGGTAGCTTCTTAACAGAGTTCTGATTTATATTGACACAGAACACTTACAAACTATCAATGAAAACATAACACACAGGCCCATAATCAATAACTAGCCTTAAAATGCACAAATGATCACCTACAGACTATTATTGAAATAGCAGTTGTAAAAATGAACACAATCTGGTTAGTAATGTTACATTTTTTCATCCACATCCCACTCACTTGCTTTATATCCAATCATGGTTGCAGGAATGGATATGAAACTCTTAATCTTCTGTCTTTCAGATGTAATCAGACCACTTACTCCCTGCCCATGTCACATGATAAAGATATCAATCCATTAGTCACACTCCCTCTCAATATATGTTAGATCACTTACTGCCTGGTAGTAAAACAAAACAGCAGTGATATCAAACAAATCCATTAATAAGATGCAGACTGGTATATGTATATCCCTGTAAGACTTACTGCCTTTGAATTATAACAATCATATAGATAAAATCAATAACACTCTCTTAAGTCTCCATTAAATTGTTCACCTGCTGTTAATGCACAAGCAGTAGAGTATATTAGAAGGGAACCTTTTGTTTTTGACACACCACTTACATGCTATTAATATAATAAAACATGTGAATTTATCATGAAATCAAACACACAATATATCACATACTTTCTTCATGAACAGAATAAAGCAGTCAATCAATCAGCTCTTTTTCAATTTCATGTCATGATAATTACCTAACCATCCATCAATATCATTTAAGCACATAATCATTTTTAATCTCAACATTCTTGACTGAAAATCTTACCTGTGTGTGTGGGAACCAACTTGCCAATGCCTCACCCAAATCAAGATCTTTCTCCTTAGTAGCCTCAAACTCAGCATAAGGTACCAAGACACTTTATGGCATCAATATATGTATATACCCTTTACATCCAAAGCTGTTCCACTTACTATCTCACTGCATACTCAATGCATAGCAGAATATTCTTGTCTTGTGCTGTAATCAACAACTTCTGCAATGATGCATCATTCAATACAGCTGCAGTCTCTTCCAACAATATGTGACATCTTGTGTCAGATGTATCCATCTCTGGTCATATAATCAATAGAATAGAATAGAGATGAAGAATATATGTACAAACCTTCCAGTTTCACAAGTGCCTGTGGAGGAAATTTCATCTTGCACAAATCCCCCCACACATTTCTCCTGGTAAAAATCTCTTCAGCATATTTCCTCTGCCTCACAAGTTGATCCTCTAGAGGTAGCAATAGGTCTTCAAGTTGGAATCCCTGCATCACGAGAGCATCATATTTCGTGAATAGCACCACAACTGGCACTACCACCCAGATCAATCAGTTCGGAACACATCATCAACAAGAATACATTACCATCCCTAGTGTCACATTCACCAAAAAACCTTTCCTCCGCAACGGTGATAGCACGATGAAATTGATCCATTGGAATGCAGTACCTGGTCATATATAGTAGTAATAACTATAACCCAACACAATATACCTACTCACCATATGGCATGGATCCGCTTCTTGAGGAAGGTTGTACCGGCACGCTCTGTGATGAAGTTCTTCATCTTCTCGAACTCATCATCACGGCCAGCCTCGAAGCCAGGGGAGTCATGGAAAATAAATCTGTCGTTGCTTTTGAAAACCATCTCATGATTGATGTCATGGAGACCACGCTGTGAAAGGCGAGATGGCTTGCGAAGGCACTTAATAACATTCACAGTAGACACGACACTCACCTCCCTGGACCCCTCGATTGCAAAATCAACCTGATCATACATCGACAGCATTAGCGCCCGACATATCCTGGCTTGTTCAACCATACCTTTTCTCCCTCATCGTTGAAGATCTCCGGGTCTTCCGTCGAGTTGCAGATTCTCTGAAGGATGGTCGTCTTACCGGCATTCGCCCTGCCGATGACGACAATTCTAAATCGTCCAAATTTCTCCATGAGGTCCGGGTCGATGTGCTGCATGAAGTGGGCAACACCCGAAGGTTTCCCCTGCATGTTGGTAACACCCGAAGGTTTCCCCTGCATGTTGGTAACACTTGAGTTGTCAATGCAAGGCTCGAGAGAGACGGAACCTGTGACCTTGGGCACATCTAAGCCTGTGTGCTGGCCCGGGGTCTCGAGAGTGAGGGCGTCAGTGTCATCGGCTTGGGTCGGAATGTTGAAGCCACCGGGGATTGTGGTGGGTTCCATACTGGGTACACCGGAATGCTGGGCAGATGCACCAGCGACATAGGATTGGAAGAGTGCGATTTGTTTCTTGAAGGCGGCCTTCATTGCGGGGGTGGTTTAGAAAGTTGAAGCACGAGTGAAGCACGAGTGATAGCTTGGGAGATGGTGGATCCGAACGACGTTAGGCCGTGGGATTACAAGTGCTCTCGAAGGGAAATGCCGCGCCATCGGTGAACGCCGCGCAATACCTAATTTGGTACAAATGGCCCCTTTTCCTGCAAAGCAGGATAGGTACGATATAAACACAAGTCACAACTACCATACAGGATGTTACGACTCAAGTAATATCATAGCAGACAAAGCACCATCGTATTCACTACAAATCGACCACGGCCATCACGAACCAAAAAAAGAAAAGGAAAAAAAAAGGCCTGGCGGTCATCAAAGAACACCATCTAACCTTCATTCCCCCTGTCTCGAATGACGGACTGACTTTGCTTGCGCCGCAACATAGGGATGCTGAGACGACGAGGCAACTTGGGCACAGTCGGAATACGCTTCACTTCAGCGTCGGCGGGATCAGGCGCAACGCTCACCACACTACCAGAACTCCGCGCATAGGTGCTCGACGATGCGCCAGGCGAGTTGGACGGTGTCATCCTGCGTTGATGTCGAGGTCGTATCGACGTCGACTCTGGCGAACTCTGTTTACTCGCGTACGGACTTGTACGGGACTTGAGGATGCTCGACTTGGGCGATTCTCCAATCTCAGGACGACGTGGAAGGGCGGGCTTTAGGACAGGTTGTGGAAGTAATACCTGACTCGCGAAACTGAGACTTGGGCGTCGAGGGATGGCTGGATGCCCCGCTATCGTCCTGGTAGTGACCTCGCTACGCCCGAGCGTCGGTAAGCTAGGCAAATGCTTCAGGCTCCGCCCGGTATCACCATGCAAGGTTGGTGGCGGAGCAAGTTCCGTCAGTGTTGCGCTGGGTGGCGGCGTTGGTAAAGGCTCGGTGATGTCCGCGAAACTTGGTCTGCGACCAAATGTAACAAACGATAGTTTGCGGGTAATACTCGGGACGCTCGGCCGACGGGTCCGGGATACGGGTGGACTGGTATCTGGTATCGGCGACGCAACAGACTCTATACTCGGCCAGTCTTGATGACCTGGTGATACGCGAGGACTTGGCGTGGAAGGTCTGTCGCTCGATCTGAGGGTCCCTCGCCGCCCTCGTCCGGTGGTGTGGTGTTCTGGTACTTCGCCATTCAACTCGTGGATCGCGATGCTACTGTTACTGGTCGAGTTCGGGGGGGACTTCTTCCACCATACACGCATATGAGACGCAGAGGCAGGCACCCCGCTCTGTCCATCGCTGTTGTCTCGCGCAGAGGCACCTTTTCCCAAGTTTTGTTCTTCTCTCTGTTTCTCCGCTTTCTGCATCATGACGCTACGTACACCTAATCCTTTGGATTTGAGCCACTTCTTAGCTGCCCCGGCACCTCTGGGTCTTGGACTTTGAAGCTCTTCATCTTTTGGCAACAGTATACGGGAGCCGAACGTCGGTGTGCCGCAGCGTGACGACGAACGTTCAAGCATAGGTGAGGGTAATAGTGACACTGGCCGCGCCGGCAGCCGCTTATGACGAGATAGATCCGTAAGGGGGTGATGCACTGGCTCGTCAGAGGGGATAACGACAACCGTGGAGAGCTCGGAAGACAAGACTACAGCGTTATAAATTGCTTGAGCATCATCCGAGAGGGTGATTGGCTCGCAGACAAGATATGCGAACAATGAGCCTTCAGGACGAGTCATGCGCGTAATACGCCAGCCTGCTGAGAGAGCCAACGCGCAGAACTCGCGAAGAGTACGTTCTTTTCCGTTGAGCGAGATGTGCATCTAGAGATGGTGAGAAACGCCGACAAAGAACGGCAAGAAAAGTGCGACTTACAATGAGATCCATCCAATAAGCGCTGGTACTTGCTTTCCCTAAGTTGGACAACAGGGGAGGGGGTACAAGAGTACGCTCGGCACCTTCAACATTTGCGAGCACTGAGTTGAGCGTCCATTCTTCTGTGCTGCTTCCCTCGCGTACCTCGGCGATCACATGGTCAAGGACATCCTCGTCGACACACGCCAGCGGGAGAACATGCTCAGCAATGAGTAGTCGTGTCTCCAGGTTTGATGCAACTCGGAGGTTGATCAAGATGCGTCGCGCAAGCTCGTCCGGCCAATCATGGAGAACAACACGCAAAAGGTAGACCGCGGGATGTCTAGTTAGGTGAGGAGGTTCCAAATGCGGCTGCGGCTCGAAGAAGTCCTGATCTGCGTCAAATACCAGAGATATCAGTTCGACAACCCCGTGCTTGGGGCACGGAAACGTATATACACACCTTGGAATACGACCTGGCCGCTCTCAAGCATCTCAGGACACTTGGAACGCCATGCTTCAATGCCGAGGGCAGTGACTACAGCTTTATCCTGCACAATAAAGCGGAGGTTCCCGTCGTTCTTAGCTACAGTATTGCTTCGTGGTTCATCGCTCGTCGCGAGTGAAGGATCGCTCGGAAGCTTGGATCTGTGGCGAGGAACCGCAGCTGAGGTAGGCTGCAATCCCTCGTTATGAGCACCGTCCTGCTTTTTCAGCGAATCAACCCCAGGGTCGTTGAGGGCGCGAGCAAGAATCATTGTGGTGCTTCCGATTCCGCCGCCAACGTCGACTATAGTAGAACCTTTCGGAAGGGAATACCAGTCGAACCCTGACAGTGACGTTAACGATCGAATCGATCACGCATGAGATGTGTCAAAAACCTACCACTCAAGATTGCCTTCGGTGCCTCCCACCCAGTTGTTGCCACCATTGCTTTTGAGAAACGTTGAAGTCTAAACGACCTTCGTGGTACACCGTTGGGGACATTACCGGGCACCGCAAGCTGCACGTCACCGCGCATCACACTTCCTATCCTCGTCGCGGTACGTATGCTGGCCGCTTGACCCATTCCTCCGAGCAAATCTTCACCTCCATTCTCCAGCCATTCGAAGAGCGGCTCCTGGGTGCGGAAAGCCAGATTGAATGCGAGCAACTTCTCCGGTTTACGTGTGTCTCCAGAATGCAAACAGTCTTTCTCCTGCTGTGTTGAAGCCTCGAATGGACTCGGGCGAGGAGGAGGTGCCGAAGGCTCAGCTACATCCGGCTGGGAGGGGATCGGGACACCCGTTGGGAGAGAGTGCAATCTATCGTTTTCCAATAATTCTGGTGATGGAAGCGAGTGGGAAAGTAGTTGACCGTCCTCATCCTCTGGGTACACGATGTGTGTAAGGACGCTTGAGGAACGCGTGGTGGAAACACAAAGAGCGCGATCGTTCATGACATGACTGGATGCTGATGGGATCGTAGTTCTCCCAGATAAGACTCCGTCGACAGGGCAAGATGGGTTTGGAGTAGACGGCAATGTTGGGAGCTGAACACCAGTGAATGCCTCGGTGAGGTAAGCAGCGGATTTGAAGAGTTCATCCGTCCTGATGATCGAACAAGGTATCGTCAATAATCGCTCGTAGGAACGGCGCATACATGCTGCTAGATTTCTCGAGGCGACTTACATTAGTCCGACAAGTGCAGGAATTCCACCAGTATCATCGTACTTGGTCTCCGGGCTACACCAAGTCAGATCCCGATCAAACGAGCACCCAAGAAACGGGACACAGACCTTGAGAACACGACATTGATACTTTTTCCACTATCGAGAAGGCTTGCTACCCTGTTGAGCGCAAAGGTATCTGGAGCCGTCTCCCGGAAGATATGATGTGTCGAGAGTAGTCGAAGGACATGGACTGCCCAATGATAGTGTAAGGATTCGTAGAGATGGGTAAAAATGGACGTCAGCCCCGATTCGTCAAAAACATACCTAGGTCACTAGGATCAACATAATTGTTACCCGCATAGGAACATATCACATTCGTGATGTCGGCGACGTGCAAGCCTTCTTTGAGAAGAAGGAAGTTGATACGGCAGAAACAATCAAACCAGGTAGCGTCATGACGAGATCAATACCACGAGGCTGGGTACGTGGAGAAGGAAGACGTACCTATGGTATTGTGTGCGCGAGAGCCAGGTATCCCCCCCATTCCGGCCGCGGGTGTGCGAACGTCAACGGCATTGCGTGTCAACGTAGTAGAAACTGGTACACTCGTTCCAAGATCTAGGTCTAGCTCGGGAGCAGAAAGCGGAACTGCGGTGTCCTGTCCACTGGTGAGACGACCCTGTCTGTCCTCTTCAGCTTCCCGAAGAATTTCCGCGACATGAAGGTGTTCAACGAGACGCATACACGCTGGGAGGTTGTACTAGCGCAAGGAAAAACGGTAGTTCAGATAGTACAAAATGTGCATATATGCACCCGAAACCAGTCGCGGACGAACGTGAGTACCATAGCGGCGTCGCATAAATAGGGAGGTACACACGCTCATGATTGCATCGCAAAGGGACAAGAATGGCTTGTGAACGATATTCGACATTTGTCCGCAGGCAGCGACGATCCTGGAAGCAGCTGCAGCTGCATCCGGATGGAGGGCGAGTTGCTCGCCGAGTGAATTAGAAACAAGAGGAGAGTCCGGAGAAGGGTAGTCCAGAAACGGGACGCCCGTATCGGTATGTGGAGGGGAAGGAAATGTGGCCGAGAGAGGTGTTGGCGGGAAAGAAGCGGGCGGAGTGGTGGGGAACGGAGACGTCGCGGGGGAGGGATCTGGGGAACATGGATAGACGGGGGAAGAGCATTGCGAGGCGGGAGAGGAAGGGGTGTCAGGCAATGTGTTCTGCGCAAAGACGCGTTGTATGTCGTCCAAGGCGTCTGCGATGACGAGGTGGAGGGCTTTGAGCGTCGCGAACGTCGACGTCGGGGATGCCATGGGCGGTGTGTGACGACAACGAGGGGATGATCAGAACGGGGGGACGCGCAAATTATGCAGCCTTTAAAG
>JBBPQP010001358.1:0-10902 GCA_038092555.1 Boletus subgraveolens | reverse complement strand
CGTTTGTGTTTGGTGTGTCAGTGGCTTCGTCCTGGGCCTTCTGACCACTCGCAGGGATCGCGAAGCTTATGTCGCCGACTTTCCCGCGCGGCTTCTCGACCTTTTCGGTCCTGTTGACTCGTCCCTGGCTCTCTGACTTCTCCGCATGCTGGGGTGACTGCTCGAATTTCTTTGTTAGGTAGTCAATCTATTCCCGCGCCGTTTTGTAGTGTCGGAAATGAATGGAAATGGACTTCGGAACCATGCATGATATTGTTCGTCGCATGAGTTCGTCCTTGTAGTCGCAGAATTGGACTGGTGGGGTTCCTGCAAGGTATTCTGCCAGACGCTGGTTTTCAGCCAGCTGCTGAATCATCGTGCGCCATGTTGACCAATTCTGGCCGTCTGCTCTAAGCTTCACAATTTCAATTTCCTTGTTCGTGGCCATTGAGGGATTTCGAGTCTGGTGAGCTGACTACTGAGCTAGATCAGGGCTCATAACCTGTAGTAAATAAATCTGTAGTTGCTCAGTGTAGTCACTGAGCAAAAGCCTACAGTACGAAGTATCTAATATGGTAGTCATTACATAAGCTACCTATCTCGAGTATATTCCAACAATTTTATCTTCTCAAAGTGATCTCCCTCGGGGGTTTTCAGTGTTCTCAAAATTAATAGGTGTTTTGGGCCACATATCTATTATTTATAAGTTACCACCAATTCAACCTTTAAGTTGAAGTGCTTTTCCAGGAGTCATGAAATAATCTCTCAGTCATCTTCCAATATGACAACCTCTGATAACTCTAGGCCACATTCACCATCCATCACAGCCGGTTGTGAGTCATACATCACTTACCTGGTCCAGTAAATCTTACTTTCCATGTGATAGCTCTGCTTGCAGATATTCAGTGTGCAGTTGTATCACTGCAGCATGCAGACCTTCTTATTGCTGCAATACAGCTTTGTGCAACTTTGTTTGGCAACAGACATGCCCAGCAATGTTCTCCCTATTCCACTCACTTTCATTACTGGAGCTGATATTATGTACAATCAGCAGCTTTCAACATCTTGGTCCACCCTGGCAATACCAATGTTACTGTACCTTGTGGGCATGAACTCACCCAATACAATGGATTTGTTTATGTTCAACCCAATGAAACAAGTCATGGCCCATTCTATCTTGTAACACAAGGGGAACTGGTGGGAGTCTTCTTGTGTTGGTAATCAATGGCAGTCTACTTGTAATGTGTTACTACTCAAGCTCATAAGTCACCAGGGTCAATGTAGCTCTGTTAGTGGTCAGTGTCAAGCATTTAGTGTATGAAAAAGTGAGGGATGATGATCTTGGGTGTCTTTTTATTCAGGATGCTATTGACAACAATATTGTATGATACATATGCTAGTCCTGAGCCTAGCTTGTTCTAGTTCAGTAGTGGGCTACCAATCTTCTCTGCTTTAAATGTGGACTTGTCAGCTTGCAGGATGATATTGCTGGAAAGCTGTGGTGTGATCCGGTGAAAGTTGTGGTACAATCCAGTGAGGACCTGTCTAGCTTGTTCTTGTTTGGTGATGCACCCATATTCTGTGCTTTAAATGTGGACTTGGGTTGTCTCCATGGCATATAACTGAAAGGAGTTGTGCTAGATATAACTGGTTGTCTCTATATTATACTGTATATCCAGAAGGAGTTGTGGTACAAACCAGTAAGGACCTGCCTAACCTGTTCTTGTTCGGTGACACCTAGCTTCTTCAGTTCAAACATGGACCTATCAGCTTGCAGGATGATGTCACCAATTGTCTCCAGTCATATATCTGGAAAGGGTTGTGTTGCGACCCAGTGAAGATTTGCCTAGCCTGTTCTTGTTTAGTGATCTGTGCCCAGCTTCTTCAGTTTGAATGTGGACTTGTCAACTTGCAATCAGATGACATCACTGGTTGCCTCTGTATCATATATCTGGAAGCAATTGTATTATGATCCACTGAGGACCTGTCTAGCCCATTTGGTGGCATACCCATTGTCCTCAGTTTGAATGTGGACTTGTCAGCTGGCAAGACAACACCACTGGTTGCTTCCATGACATATGTCTGGAAGCAGCAGTTGTATTACTAGTACAATCTGGTGAGGACCTGTTTAGCCTGTTCAGTAATGTACCTGTTGTTTTCAGTTTAAATACAGACTTATCAGCTTGCAGAATTGTATCACTAATTGTCTCTGCATAATATATCTGGAAAAAAATGTGTTAGGACCTGACAAGGACCTGTCTAACCCATTCTTGTTTGGTAGTGGGCCACATACCTTCTTTGCTTTAAATGTGGACTTGTTGGGTTTGCAGGACAGCATTACTAGTTGTCTTTGCATTATGCATCAGAGCATCAGTCCATTAGGTTCCTGGGATTTCAATTGTAGATTAGCTGTAGAGTTTGATGGGCAGATCTGGGAGATCACTACTGGATTAGGGCTTGGGAGTTTCATCATGGATTGCAGATGGTACTATGCAGTGAGACAGCACTGATTGTGGAATATTTAGTCCATACAAACCTATTTTTTTGTGGTTTTGAGTGTCCAAGTGTTTGGAATGAATTTGAGCATTGGTACAATCACAACACATGATTGAACCTTTCACCACAGAATCCAATGTGGCATGTCAGGCCATTGTATTGCATGCTTGAGAATAATGGCAATGACTATCCATGAAAACATGTATATGAGCAGAGTACAGACCAAATGAACTTTGAGGACTCACTTTTGTGTTTCAGAGGCTCCAAAGGAGCATGAAATGTAGAGTGATATTGTATTTGAGTAAATCTCCTACTTTGGTGCATGAAACCAACTGAATTCTACACTAAATTTGGTATAGCCACTTTGGTTGGAGTGTACATCTCTCATTTTACACTTGAGTACCACTACCACACTGGTGCTGATGGGCTGCCCAAAGATATACACAAATCCAGAGGAAAAGATTTTGGCTGCTCACTACTATTGAGCCAAGTATTATGCAAAGTATGTCCTCTCTACAAATCTCCAAGTCTGACTGCCATTGAACTCACATGTACTCTGAAGGAACCAGACCATAATCAACACCCAGTGTACTGCTAATTGCAAGGAATCTAAGTACAGTATCTGTTGACCATGTTGATTCACTGACTGATGGTTACCTAGAGCTGCCAAGGAGCCTATTCAACTCTTGGACAAGCCTGGACCTGCTTATGAATGCCATGAAAGGGGTCAATGTAAGTGATCTAATGCACAGGTGTTTATTACTATATCAGGTAGCTCCCAATATCACATTATAGAGATCTAGTAGTTTATGTCACCAAAAGGACCAAATCTGATTATATGTCTGCATACCAAGAAAGGTCTTGAAGTTCAAGCTCCTACTATGAGACACAGATATCTAGATTTGCCATACATTATTGCTCTCTCACTGAGATAATTTAACAACATTGAGCTAGAGCCAAAATATGTCAAGAAGTGGTAAACTTGGTACTACAATCTCCCCTCATTTCAAATTGGCATGTTTGTTGAGTGCATCCTTTATTGAACATGCTTCAGGTTCCCTCTCCTTATATATTGTTTAATCAACTGATATGTTGTTCCATCAATAACCCCAGTTATGTTCTCCTGATATCACACACATTATTTCTCATTCACAGCTTAGTACCAGACTCACAGAATAAGGTCAGTATCAAGAACATGACTAAATGTCTATACTAAAACAAAGTAGATGCCTCAAGAGTGGACTATGGACAAGCAGAAGCAATTCCTTCTAGATGAGCTGGTCATGTTCAAGCACATTGGTGGCTGGAACTACACCAAGAATTGGCCAGCCCTCTTTCAGAGGTGGTTTCAGAAGTGGCCAGAGCACAACACCACACTTCCTGGCATTCCTGACTCTGCAATCCTGATGCCCAATCAAACCAAAACCTTTGCCAATACTGTCAGCCAACACTGACTGCAACTTATATGCTGGATGCATTGGTATGCCAGTGCAGGGATGAACCATTTGGTGAATGCCAAGACTACCAAAATCCTCAGTGACCTCCTGAAGTTGAAGAAGTGAAGAAAGCAAGCTTGGGAGGTATATTCAAAAAATTACTACAAGACTTGTGTCCAGCCAGAGATTATGAAGGGAATGTCAATCACAGATATCAATCTGAAAATTTGAAAGATGTTTGAAGCTGAGTCCCCTGAAATCAAGGCAGACATTCAAAGGATCAGTGACCAACAAACAAAAGAGAACAGGAAATGTGGTAAAAGTATTGGGGGGACAGTGAGAGTGCAATCCAATGATGACGAGTTGGACTTCAATGATGACATTGAGACTAACCATGTCATGCTTTGCAAGTGAGAATTTTATCTAATGCTTACCGTTGATCATGCTGACTGAATATTGGATAGCAACATCCAACAATGCAGCCCTGTGCTTCAACACATGATTGACCATTTTGGCCATAAGACACAATGGATGTTTATCATCTTGATGGGTGGTCCTCATTCACTGGACCCCAAAGGTGGAAATATCATCACAAGGTTAGTCTGGTTGTGACTGTGGGCCAGTCAACTTACTGACATTTAATGGTAGTCTACATAGTGGAAAGACAAAGGATGGACATAATTTTGGCAATGTCTATCCAAAATTCAATAGCAAAGTTGTGGACGCCTTTGGCAAGTTCCTAAGTTGTGTATGTGGTAAATTTACAATACAAATCTGGCAATTCAACCTTACTGATGGCATCCAACAATAGTAACTCAGAAATCAACACCACTAACAAAGCCATTCACCATCAGAGATCAAGGCTTGAGCAAAGATATGCAAACAGAGGGTGAACACCAGAACAATACAAGGGATGACACCAACAAAAGAGGCAGTGGTGATGACAACAACAGTAACAACAACCATCCAGAGAACACCAACACTGAACAAGGTGATGACAATCCAGACACAGATGGTGAGGGAATGAAAGATGCTATTGGCATCAAGAGCATCAACAGGGATGGAGATGATGGCCAAGTTGCACCTTCTGTGAACCCCCAGCTGTTTACTGCTATTTATGCTCCTTTTCCCACTTCAAATATCATAACTCCCACCTTCAATCCTGCAACATCAACTACATCCCATCTTGCAACACCTGCTATATTAAATCTTGCAATAGCTTCAAATGATCATGTTGCAACAACGCCTTGCACTCATCCTTCCTCAGGTCATCTTACAACACTGACAGATGCACAACCTTTCTTCCCATTTCCATCTCATTTTGCAACATGTCTCCCAGATATTGCAATATCCAGTCAATCTAATTGGGGAATGTCAGTAATTGATGGTCAACTGGCTGTACTGCCTGCTTATCCAGCTGAGGAGTCAGCTGGATTGAATCCCTTTGCTAGCCTCTGATCTGGCTCATTCACTGACTTCCTTAACAGCAACGATCACCTTTCCATATTTGGCAGTTGGAACAATCCATTCTTGGTGCCATCCCTGGCTCAGTTGGAAATGGGATCCACCATGGGTCTATCAACCTACATCTCTCCCACCAGCATTGTATCTGGTGGAGGTTTAGATCTCATCTCATCCATGAACTTGTCACAGAGTTCTGCTCAGCCTTTCAGATCCATGGGATCTAGTGGAGGATTTCCAGCCTTGAACTTCAACTTTGAGCAGTTTGGAATGTATGGGGGCCTGAATCTTAGTGCTCAGAATGAAATCAATCTGAATGAAGTAGGTGCAACAGTTGGCTCTTCCACTTCACAGTCAACAAATGAACATGCCAATTCTTTCTTCCTGCCAACCCTTCATGTGCCTCAGTCAATGGTATCTCCTTCTTCACCACCTGAACTGCTATCCGACACAACCACCATCATCCAAGCACCACCAGTCCTCCTTTTCACTGAGCCAGGGGCAATCAATCTCTAACCAAATTGGCTCTCCACAAACACCAATGACAACAGTGCAGCAATCTCTTCACAAGGGTGCTCAAAGTGAAAGCCAGCCCCCTCTCTGTGCACACAGCAAGACAATGCAATCAGGAAGGAGAATCATGTCCCTCTGCTGGCTTCAGATGCTACAAAGTACATGAGTCACAGGAGGAAGAAGGGCTCAAAATCAAGTAAGCATTTGGCAGATTATGACCTCCCAGCACCAAAAAACAAGTAAGTGACACTGGCTGACCTTATAAGTGATTAACTTCTGATGAAGATTGTAGAAAACATACAGTTGCATAGGTTCTCCACCCCCATCTTGCTTTCATATGGTAATCATAATCCCCAAGTCATTTGTCTCTGTCCCTGTGCTGGATGTGAATCCACCCCCTACCTCACTTTTGTATGGTAAACACAATCCCTGACTTGTCTGTCTTTGTCCCCATGCCAGATGTGAACAGACTCATGTACTTTCCCATTGGTGTTGGCATTGCCATTCATGGTCAAGAGTCTTTCTTGATGTCCCAACCTTGGCTCTTTGTGTGATTATGTTATGCTTCAAGTCCTTGCTCAATCCAGTACTCTATCTATACCAATCCATTTGTGTACAAAAATAATACATCCTTCATCCTGAGTATGTGGCAAGATGTGGCAAGATGTGCACAACAGACTCATAGGAGCAAGTATACCTGTAGGTCATGCACTTGACTGGAGAGGTTGGAGGTAACTTGAAGGGGGGGAACTCAGAGGGTGAGAGAGTATGCAAAAGCAAGAGCACAACATGCACAATTGTACATGTTGTACAGTCATTTGTGCAGATAAGACAGTCATCATTGTTGCAATTGTTCGCCATCATTCGTTGTCATGGTTTGTTGTAGTCATCATCATTGTTTGTCATTGTTCTTGTTTTAAGGGTGAGAGTGAGGTGAGTGTGAGGATGGGATGAGGGATGTTGTTTGTTGTTATCATCACTGGTTGAGGGTGATGAGGGGATGTTGGCAAGATGAGGTGGGGGCCTGCAGAGCACAGGCCACAGTACCATCAAGGATGAGGATGGGACAAGGGAGGCAAGCATGCATCTGGGTTATCATTGGCATGAATAATACAATGCACAGTTCATTGTTCATTGTCATTGTTGGTCAAAGGTGAGGATAAGGGCAAGGGCAAGGGCAAGGGTGCATTATTCATTGTGAGGATGTGGTCAAGGGTGAGGGCAAGGTGAGGGTGATGACATGGACAAGACAAGAGACAGCACAATGCACAAAATTGTGTGCATTGCATTGTTCCTCGTCATCATTGTCAGTTGTGTTGAAAGTCTGGTGTTCCTATTCAGGATTTATTTTCCAACCGCCATGACTTATCTTTTATTATTGCTATTCATTTTGCTTTTGGTGCTAGACCACTCTACACTATTCTAGATGGACTATTATGTCACATGTTCTAGACTCTGACATTATACCCTTCACCCTAGCTCTAGACTATGATGTCATACCCTTATCACCAGGGTTCAGGGTTCTCTTATCTATGGCATCATCTATATAGCTTCCACCAATAGCTTTTTGCCCTCTTATCTTCAAGTCATAGGAGATGACCATATAGGAGTTCAAACTCCTCTTTAACCTTACTGTAGAACAGTATAAATACAGGGCCTTTCATCCCTCAATCTACAGTGTTCTCAACTTGTTTTTCAATTGAACCTCCTCTGAGTACAGTTCCCTCTGTCTAGGCCTATCAGCCTCTTCATCTACTCAGACTTCAAGATCTCCTTGTTGCTTCTCCTTTCCTGTTCAATTGAGTGAGTAGCTCCCATTCAACTCTCCACTTCCACTGTTCCCCTCTGCCATTGGAACCTTCCCATTCTGATAAGTTGAGGGTGAGGGCAAGGTAAGGGTGATGATGATGATGAGAGGGGGGGGGGGCAGGACAAGGTGAGAGAGGGCCAGGGTCAGGGTCAGGGTCAGGGTCAGGGCAAAGACAAAGACAAAGACAAAGACAAAGACAAAGACAAGAGGTGCAATGGCACAATATGCACACATGATTTATGTGGATGAGTAGGCATCTGCACAGGTAAAACCCCAGGTATCAGGGATCATACCCATATCCATACCTGTGAAATACCCATATCCAGCTCATGAGTATGGGTATGGTGTATGTAGCAACAAAAGTACCCTAGAATATTGTGCTATTTAAGTAGCAATCTATGATCAGTTGTGTATATCTACTAACTAATGACAATATGATCCCATCCATTTTTGAGCACAGGCTCATCACCTTGAATATCTTGTAGCTCACTCACACTCTTCACATCATCATCCTGGACATGGTCCAACTGACTCCATGACCCTAAATAGAGCAGTGCACAAGTAGATTGGACTGACAACTTGGAGTGAACATGGGTAAGGAGGAGGTAGCCACAGCTGAAAAGATGTTCAACATCAATCAAGGTAGCTGTTAAGGGCAGTTAATGAATTACTGTACTGGTTGTAGGTATGAGATGTACCAGATATGGTTGGATAGTTCAAGACCATTTGGGAGAGCCAAGGATAGGTGCTTTGGCATTTGTACCACCACACAATGGGTTCGGTGACATGTTCAACCTCTGTAGCTAGGTAGTGGGCAAGTTCTGAGTGGAGATTGGCAGGCTTGGGAGGAGCGAGAGTGGGCAGGCTGTCAAATACATTGACCTGGATGTGGGGCATTCATCTGTTGAGTACTATAGCAACATCAAATACTGTATTAAAAGATTAAATACTTTTTTGGCAATCTCAGGAGCTGGTGCAACCTCTTCAATGTCCAAGTCCACCATGTCATCAGTTCCATTGTGGTTCATGTATGTTCGCTCAAACTCAGTGGTAATGAGCTTTTTGGCAGTCTTGATCCAGTCATCAGGCCAGTGTGCCACTTTGAAATATGAGAGTTTGTGGCATGGATGTAGCACTAAATTCTCAAATCAGTTCCATATCAACAGTTTAATCAATGAACTTCTTACCCATAGCAATACAGTACAATTCCAAGTCATCTGTGCGTGAATAGTAGTGGTTGAGGGTTTTTTTTGCAAGTGAGACAGCAAAGCAGATGGCTGGGAGATATTTCCTATCATGCAAGTACATATGTTGTGAGGGTTTTGTTGATATGATCCATTGTGGGAATGACCATCACAAGATTGGGTATTGATCTTGAAAAGAAGAGTGTGGTGTCCTTAAGCACCTAGCAGAGATGAGGTAAGTTTGTTCGTGTTTTGTTTACCAATGCGAAACACTCACACATGTGGACACTGCATGGCCTACCTTGAGGACATCATGGAGTTGATCAACCACCATCCACTCTTCATCAGTCAACTTGAATTTCTGCAAGCCAAGGTCTCATTGTTGGGTCACCTGGTTGATGGTGATTCGATGGTTCAGTGCATATCCAAGCATGTTGAAAGTCAAGTTCCAATATGTTGCAATATCCCTTGGCAAGTTGGTAAGATTCAATTGCAGCTTCTTCAGGATTTCATGCCAGGCCAGAAGGATAATTGTAGTTGAGTTGATTGTTTTGAAGGCAAGTTGACAGAGCTGAAAATATGGTCAGACCCAGTGGTATGTCTGTTGCATGTACTTTCACGAACCTTCACCAATGCTAACTTGATGGGGTGTATTGACCTCTCTATTGCCAGCCATTCATCCTCCATCAAATCATCCATTTCATCAACCCACCCTTCATTATTATCACTCTCATCATTTCCAGGCTTGTCACCACCTATCATCTCCTCCTCAGCCAATTTGGTCTGCAACTCTTCCAATTCATGGTCCCTCTCAAGTGTCCCCTTCTTTGCATCAAACTGTGAGGTCAACATCTTTGCAATCAAATTCATGACATGAAGAAAATAGCATGTCTGACTTGCTGTGCCCATGAATGTGGGTACATGCTCAGCCAGCCTCTCTATCATCGCATCATTATTCAATGCATTATCGCATGTCATGGTGAGAATCTACACAATCTCTCAGAACCAGGTAAGTGTTGAACTATTTGTGGGCACACCTTATTGGCTAACCCAAACTCCTCCAGCATTGTTAAGAACACCACCGCTAGCTCATGCCTGGTGTGTGACTGCATTCATTTCAATAACAGTATGCTCTTTAGCCTGGCAGATTACTTACTTTTGCTACCTTGATGATATCTAACAGTAATGATAGTGGTTTGCCCTTGTACTCTAGGTGGACACAAAAGGCCACAAATGCTTGATGGTTTGGTGACATCCAAGCATCAGTGGTAAAATTCAGCTTTTCCTTGTATTCCTTGTAAGTAAATCAGCATCTCTTCACTGTTCATTTATTCCCCCACTGACCTGCAACATCTTAGCAATCCAATTGTGGATCCACACGAAAACAAGTCGTACATCATGTGAAATGGTAGCAGCCGAAAGTAAGTAATGTTCTGGATGACCAGTTTTCATTAAACACTTAAAACCCCTGTCCTCAACAATGGAAAATGGGCACAGACTCTCCATTATCCAGTGGACAATCTCAACCCTACACAACACAATGTTAATCAAGCCAATCATCACAAATGACATCTACTCACTTTGTTTCTTGTTGAGTATGTTGCCAGTGTGAGTATATCAACTTTCCTTTTCCTTTTCTCTTGAATGCTACTGTAATTGATCCATCTTGTAGGATACTCCAAACTATTTTCATTCGAACCTCTTCTGCATCTTTGGCTTCAACAGCTGCAGTAAGTACCTCTGGGCCCCAGCAAGATTTAACATGGTTGCACATGTTGCTAGTTGACTGCACATCACCTGTGTTGAGGAACCACTGGACTGTGGCTTTACAGCCATGTACACAGCATTTAAACACATGTGCCTGGCGACCATCAATGGTAACAATGTGGGGCCTTGGCTCGAAGAAGGCATAGGTTGGTGAGTTCCAATCCTTCATTAGATGAGCTACAAGATTGGCATGAGCTGACACAAATTATCTTTATGATTATAGCTTACTCAATTCATCTTTGGAGCTGACAGGCTG
>JBBPQP010001357.1:0-10911 GCA_038092555.1 Boletus subgraveolens | reverse complement strand
CGCGGACATGACCGCGTTTTGACTGGCAATGGGTTGTGATAACACCCCGAATCCGGTGTCAATCCCCTGGCGGCGGCCACGGAGGTCACGGTCATACATCTCTCGCATGCTGATGATGAACCGAGGCAGAACTGGGCATATCGATATACTAGTAGACACGATGAGGAAGAGCGCCACAACGTTGTATGTCGAAGGCCCGATTGCGATTATGTTAGCAATATTGAAAAGCATGTTCCTAGCAGTTCAGAAGAAAACAATGGATTGGTTAGTTTATGGACAAGTACTCGAGAGTAAGATGGATGGGAGGCCACGATGGTTATAACTGAGAGAGCGTGGAAAGGCGAGACGCACAGAAGGAAATAAAGAATTCCATCTCTCACGAGTTGCCGCATGTACCGATTGAGCTGCCACTGTCTGGTTGCTCTGTACATTCCAACCGATTGCTTCAAGGTTTGCGTGACGGCGAGAACCAAAAGTGCAGCGCCAAGCACAAATTGCGGGATTCTAACATACACGGGAAACAGTGGTGCGAGGTTGTTGATTGAGGCATTGCAAAAAGAGAAATTGATCATTTGAACAACTGTGACTAGAAAATGTGTGAAGGGTGACACGCAAATGGCCACCTCTGTGAGATGCAGTTGTGTGTACAATTTGGCTCCAGACATACCCGAGAAGTAGGTATTGGGATTGTTCTGGATGGCTGTAATAACAAAGGCACAGATAACCTGCGGAACATAGACGAACAAGAGGACCCAAAGAATTTTTTGGGATCGATTCCACATTGCATACACTCGCAAGATCATTATATCTGTAATTGACGCCCTTGTTTGGAGAAAGGAAACAGGAGGGTAGAGCAACTTACAGTCAGCGGTTATAATGAATATTGTGGATGCCCAGAGAGGGACCAGATACATTATAGTACCTTTGGAACATTCCTGTCTCGTACTGATTGTGTGGCAGGCATTGTAAATTGATTCACTTACACCTATGGAACTGTTATCAATACAGTTTCAGTCTGAATTTAAATGCATACGTCTACCAGAAGATGGTCATTATATTAAAAATAGAGAAGGTGCAAAGCGAAAATGCTGACTGTGACAGGTCCGGGGACGAAGGTACTGCCCACTATGAATGCATCTGATCAGCATAATTATCCTTAGATTTAATTCGGAACATACCAAGGCCATTGAGACTTCAGCGTTGTTTCATTCTTAGCTGTATAATTTGGTATGCATCATAGCAACAATAGACATACATAGTGGAAGAAAGACCAAGATAGCGGACCTACGGAAATGTCAAATTGGAACGCTTTCAATGGGGAGCGACAGAGTCCTCCGAGCATTTGTACACACCAGAACAAACATTGTGGAAACCCAGGTCCACGGTCTGCACTGTCGGACTGTCAGCGGCCCAGTACTTACTGGATAGTTGTTGCCCACCCAAACATAGTCTATCTTCGAATAATATCAGCTGACTGATAAGACATGAAGAGTAATATAAGGTACCTCTCTCGAAAAGGTGAGAACTTCAGTGGTATGATTGCAATTATCACTTCAGAATGAAAAGGATATCGTGCATATATTATAGCATCACTCACAATAATCATATACAACAGTAGTGATAGCAATAACTGTGCCAGTCAATAAGATTAGTCATTTAAACTGAAGGTGTGAGCAGCCGTACGGGATACATAGTTATTTGTCTGGAGAAGCTGCAAAGTTGACTGTAAGTCGGAGGACACGGTAGGTACAACCGAAACAGCGATATCTGATGGTTCAATGACCAAAAAAACTTGAGAGAGGAAAGGGAGATTGGCGGTGGTTCGGTCTCGGGTTACCCTGGCGATTACATATATCCTCTACGAGGTGTATTACATACTTGTTCGAAGACTCGCTTGGAATGACAGATGAATCAATGTGGCATGATCCTTCCATGTTGGACAAACACACAATTGGGATGAAGGGGCGATGGCAGAACAGTGGATGAGCATCCTTGTATACAGCACAGGACGCTGGCAGTGAAGAGATTGATTCAATCATGGTTTTCATTTCGAGCCGGATCACGTCCTATGACCTCCGGTGGTAAGTAAGAAGCATTGAGGTCGTCCCACGAACCAGACCTCTGAGAGTTATATTTCACGTCATCACCGCATTTTTACTATTGTTTATGTCAAGGCGCGACTACCGATCAAAAACGCCACAGGGCGTCTTTTGTGCCTCATTCGAACTTATCAACGCTCCCTCCAACCCCACACTCAGCCCAAGTGAGTCACAGCGCTAGTAACATCACGGTATATCTTGACTACCTACTCCTGTCCGTCAATATGCATCCAGTTCAAACCCATTATTTACGCTGACATCCACTTCAAGACCGGGGAATTATTTCATCCATTCAACCTACCCCTGAATATGGGTAATGGTTTGGTAACTGAAAAGTTGGTGATGACGAGAATTAGCAGTGCCTCCCGCCAACTTATCAAAGAAGCCACGGCTGGCATGGGAGCTGCGGAAATGATGCAGAGAACTATGGTTACTTCATTGCTTGATAATAAAAGCAATGCCATGACCTGTAGATAGTTGCGCACCTCTAGCCAGTTAAGTCGGAGGAGCTGATCGCTCTGCAGTCCGGGTCAGGAGTCTCACGCGATTGCTTCAGTTGCAGCTGCTTCAGTCCTAGTAGGGGACCGTGAATTCGGCCCGAGTGAATCTGGATGGTGGATTATCGAGACAACAAGCTTGCGCCAAGCCCTGCCCACGGACGCATCTCTTGTCCCAACTCGCAATGCCTGGGAACATCTCGCCTGACATCTGCACCTATCCCCGTACCTCCGGTGCTAGCGACTCCTACCCGTCAACCCCGCCCAATCGTTCATAGTGATCCCAACTTGAAGATCAAGATATGATTTCACTGCAAAATACCCCTCGTTTAATGC
Organism: Boletus subgraveolens; assembly: GCA_038092555.1. NCBI lineage: Eukaryota > Fungi > Basidiomycota > Agaricomycetes > Boletales > Boletaceae > Boletus > Boletus subgraveolens. The sequence goes on along the minus strand of JBBPQP010001357.1, from coordinate 7,979 downwards.
GCCACGTCAACCTACTGGTAAATTTGGGGTAATGACCTTTAACCAAGAATTTGGTGATGACGAGAATCAACAGTGCCTCCCCGCCAATATCAAGGAACTTCGCGTTATATACGGCCACATCATCTGGGAGAGAGAGCCGCGGACACGATGCGAAGAGTCGCGGTTGCTTCCGCCAACGGTAATCTCCGCCGTGAAGTGAACGTCAACAACTGTGTCGTGATGTTGGGTCGGCCAACATTCTTTGACAATGAGCGGCGCTACACAGGATGCAAGTCCCCCAAGATAAGTAATATCGTAACATGGGGATGTTTGCGTACCTCCGGGTGAAGTCGGAAGGGCAAGAAAGATACTAGAACCAGGGCATCGTGCGGTAACCCGGGCCAGTAGTCTGACTTTCCCTGTACCACTGCGTGTTCGTACATTCATGAAAGTTGAACAGGACCACCCCCTCCTCGCGTCCCTCTTCGCGAGAGTCCCTTCCTCTTCACTGGTAAGCACCGAGGAATAAAATCCCCGAAGCACGGACACCGTGATCGCACTCATCAAATCACACATTCCCTTCTCTAACCAAATGCATATCACGGGCGGCCTCTTCTGCGGCACGGATGGCGCGATAGATCCCACACCCACCCTCATTGACATAGCCTGACGGAATGAACTCACGCTGTGCATAGTACACACCATTCTCGTCGAAGACGACCTCAACGACGCTCTCCACCCTCTTCAGCGGTAGGATCGGAGATTAGACGTTTGGTCTGGAAAAAAATCGACGCAGGATTGGGTCCGAAATCGAAAAGGAAAATGCGTCTCACTGATAATGCCAAGGTAAGCCCCGTTTCCCCCCCTACCATATGTTTCGCTCAGCCGTCCTATGTAGATAGTGTTTCGATGCCATCACAGGGTAGTACCCCTCCACCCTGGCAAAACCCCACCTCTGGCTGTCTTGGATTACCTTGTTGGTCGACGTCACGGGCAGGTACAGAACACTTTTTCGAAGTGCGATGGGAGAGGATGAGATGGGTGTACTAGAAAGAGAAAAGGAGAACGTATTGGTACAGCTTAGTGGTCCCAAACGAGGTGGGGTATGGAATTTTGCAGCGACGTGGGATGAAACCCATCAATTGTCAGATATCTGCCAAAAATGATGGTCACTGCGCGCCAAAGGGAAGGCGCAACAGGTCAGTGAAGGAGTGAAACCGTAATTAATGGGTGCTTCTGGGATATGGTCGACTACCTGTCAAGGCGTTGAGGATTCAGACACGCCTACGGATGGAAGGGACACCACGTTGCGATGATGGTCATGTTCTTTTTCCCCACGAAACGGCTGGACCATCTGTATGCACACCGTTCAGTTCAGAATACGAAGCATATATGTAGAGGTTTTACGATGAACACCCACATCGCGCTCCGAAGCACCATACTCTACCGAAGAAGGTGAAAGATAGATGGAGGCGGCGCGAATGTGGATGCGATGCAATGTGCAGATGAATAACGATCGACTGTGCCGTCAAGTCGTGGATTCGCCCGTAATAAAGATGCTCGAGAGGGCCGAGAAGGGGACCAGAGGAGATGATTGAGGTCTCGGACGAACCTTTCCACGCATACGATTTGGGAATCCAATTTCACAAGGAAAGGATGCGAAGGAAACGTGGATAGAACCGTTAGCGAGGAAAGGCGCGGACACGGTGTTGGGGATGTCGCCTTTCCGCTCAACAGGAAGACCGTTGGAAGTGGCCAGCGAGAGTGAGCCATTGAGGATATAACCGGAGTTTTGTTCCGAGTCGGATGGACAGTGAGTTGTTTGTCTTCCCAAACCAGACCTAAAATTTCGAGATCAGAAGGCAGTCGTTCTGTTCCTGCGAAGGGGAGTTGTAGGACCACAACGGACCACAGCCAGAAAACTTGTCTGGTGGTGGCTGTGTTTCATCACTCAACATCACCAAACAAGATCGTTTTCGAATGCGAAACATTTTTCTCGTTGCGGAGGGTAGTCTTACCCTGAGACTTGTCTCCTCGTCAAATCATATGTCGCGGCTGCAGGACTCGGCTGAAATATGCATTGGACCCGCTCGCGACATGCCATACCACGCACAACTTTAAAAAAGTGTGTACATTCTGCAACGTTCTCCGACGGTAAGCGCCGATACTCCAGAAGAATTGTTTTCCAGAAGATGGTAGATGAATGTATCTCAGTTGACCACCCCACGTCAGCATCTATATTCGTACGTGTAGACCGTGTGTTCAGGTGGACGTCGTAGACGGTAGGTATCGAATCATTTCGCTCACACATGCTCCTTGACGCCAGCAATGCATTCGGACCCCCAATTACAAGTTCCCGGGTTCACCACGAGTCGTCTGTATCGCGGGCATCCACATATCCAATCCATCTATGATGGACTCGCACAGTTCCGCATACAGAACCAGCCGCTCAACGTTGCATTTGTCGGTTTTGCGACGGGTGCTCGGTCCCGATCCGAAGGACCGAGCGTTTGAATATACCAATACATCCTCTTGCATCATTGTCAATGGACACGCCGCTGTCGTATCATGTGATGACCAAGAGTATTCTTTTACTTGGACCCTATGGTGAGTTATGCTTTATCGGTTAGGGGTCTGGTCCAAGGATTAGTTAATGGCGTTCGACGATATCAGGCACTTCTCGAAAGAGACCCACGATATTGTGACTGGTTACGAAACGTGTTTCTAGGTGATGGGAACAGGACAACTGTTCAGTACCCGACCTCATGTGCCTCACGACGTGCGGTCGTGATGCACACCCATGTCCTTGGTGATAGTAGCGTTTGGTTCTGTCGTATTCGCTACAGTAGGCACCCGAGCAATGTGAACGACGTGCTAGTTTCTATCAAAGCGTTGCGTAGGTCTTGAAAAGATTTACAGCAGAGACCAAATCGCGCGTGTAAAGGAGAAGCTCCCTCGAGATAATGGAGCTTTGAGATATAAATAATACACCGAGATCAGAAGGAGAGGCATATGCATAGGTAAAGTAAATACGCCGAAAAATCTGAAGTACACCATCCTTTATGTTTCATCGATACCCCAGCGTTTGTGCTCATCCCCAATTTCTCCCAAAATCCTCATTATACCTGACGCGTGGTATCTCCCAACGGTTCGAGCCGGATTCCCTCCCATTCGTTCGCGTCCCCTTCCACAACCTGGTCCTGCTCGGGGGGGACGTCTGCGAACGCAATCGCGGACATGGCCGCGTTTTGAGTGGCATCGGGTTGCGACAACACACCGAATCCGCTGTCAATGCCCTGGCAGCCGCGACTGGTGTCAAGGTCATACATCTCTCGCACGCTAATGATGAATCGAGGCATGATGGGGCATATCGATATGGAACTAAAGATGCCCAGGAAGAGCACTAAAGTGCTGTTTGTAGATGGCTCGCCTTGGACTATGCCAACAATATTGAAAAACATGTTCCTAGCAGTTTGGAAGAAAACAACGAAGTGGTTAGTTTTTTTGACGGGTACACATGGGCAAGATGGATGGGAGGCCCTGATGGTGACGAACGAGAGAGTGTAGACAAACGATACGTACAGAAGGAAATAAAGAATTCCATCTCTCACGAGTTTTTGCATGTACCGATTAGGCTGCCACTGCTTGGTTGCTTTGTACATGTCAACTGACTGCTTCAAGGTTTGCATGACGGCGAGAACCAGAAGTGTAACAGCGAGAATAAATCGCGGGATTTTCGAACACACGTAAAGCAGTTGTGGGCTGTTCGTCGAGAAATTGCAAAAAGAGACATCAATCAGTTGAAAAACTGTGACTAGAGAAATGAGTTGGAGGATGACGAACGGCCGCCTTCGTAAGATGCAGTGATGTGTACAAGTTGGTTCCGAACATACCTGATAAGTAGGTATTGGGGTTGTCGTAAATGCCTGCAAAAACAAAGGAGCAAATAGCCCCTGGAACATACATGAACAGGAGGACCCAAAGAATTGTTTTGGATCGATTCCACATCGCATACACCCGTAGGATCATTACATCTGTAATTGAAGTCACATCAGATCTGGAGAAAGGAATCAGGAGGGTACGGTAATTTACAATCAGCAGCTGTGAAGAATATTTCGAATCCCCAGGTCGATACCAAATTTGTTACGGTGCCTTTGGAAGACCCTTATTTCATACTGATTGTGTAGCAGGCACTGTAGATCAATCCACTTACACCTATGGATCTGTTATCAATATGGTTTTCAGTCTGAATTTAGATGCATACACCTGCCAGAAGACAGTCATTATATGAAGGATAAAGAACTGAAACACTAACTGTGACAGGGCCAGGGACAAACGTACTACCCTCTGTGAATGGATTGTCAGCTCAATCAATCTCATATTCAATTCGGAACTTACCAAGGCCATTAAGACTTCGGTACAGTTTAATTCTTAGCTGTATGATTTGGTATGCATAATAGCAACAATAGACCTACATAGCGGAACAAAGGCCGAGATAGCGGACCTATGGAACTGTCAATTCAGAGCATCTGCAATGGGGTGCCCTCTGAGCGTTTATACTGGTACACACCAGAACAAACACTGTGGAGACCCAGGACCAGGGTCTGCGCTGTGTGATTGTCAGGGGCCCAGTAGTTACTAGATAACTGTTGCTCACCCAAACATAGTCGATCTTCGAGTATTATCAGCTGAATGATATGACGTGGAGAGTGCCAAAATAGCATACTTCTCTTGAAAAGGTGAGGACTGCGATGGTAGGATTGAAATGGTCAAAGATTCAGAACAAAAAGGATAGCATGTAGCATCACTCACGATAATCATATGCGACAGCAGTGACCGTGATAACTGTGTTGGTCCATAAGATTAATTGTTGACGGAAGGCGTGAGCGACCGTACGGGATACATAGTTACCCATCTGGATAAGTTGAAAAACTGATTGTAAGTCGGAGGACATGGTAGGTAGAAGGGAAACGGCGATGTTGGATGGTGAACTGGCAAAGAAAGAAAGAAAGTTGAGAGGGAGGTTGGGAATGATTCGGTGTGGGGTTACCCTGGTGGTTATATCCTCTGGCTGGTGTATTAAATATTTGTTTGAAGACTCATTCGGAATGAGGCGTGATGCACGATCCTTTAATGTTGGAAAAAAATGCGATCAGGATGGGGAGTGGTGGCGGAGGGCAGTACGAATAGCATGCTTGTTTTCCGCCGAGAGAACAAAGCTGTTGTGTGTACAGCACAAGGCGTATGCAGTCAGATAATTTAGTTGTAGTTGTCGTCTAGAATTACTAGATCACACCCTATGGTCACTGGTGGTAATCAAGAAACTTTGAAACGGTGACACCAGAGTAGAGTTATCTTGAGGTCCGAAACGCTGCATTTCTACCATTTGTCCATTTCATGGCGCTACTGTGGATCAAACGCGCCGGAGGGCGTCTTTTCTGACTCATTTGGACATCGACCCTCAGCCTCGTTGATCATCAGCGCTCCTGCCTCGCGCGCACTCATCCCGAGGTACTGACAAGCGACACCAAAGCATGTCCTGAATACCTACTGAGTCATACACGTCAATATGTATTCAATTACAACCCATTATTTCTGCTGATGTCGACTTGAAGATCAGGGAATTATTTCGTTATACAACCCATGATCCACGTCAAGCCACCCGTACATTTGGGTAATGGACCGGTAACCAAAAATAGGTGATGACAAGAATCAGCAGTGCCTCCCCGCCAACATCAGAGCAGCCACCACCTCACCGATCTCATCTGTGGCTACTGGGGGAGTTGCGGATGTGATCCAGGGATTCGGAACCCACAGTGATCTGAACCGTGCATGTGATCATCCAGAAGTGTGTCGCCGTGGGATTGAGTGGGCCAGCATTCTTTCATAATAAAAGCAGTGTCGTGGCGTGTGGATGCATGCGCACCTCTGCTGGGTCAGGTTGAAGTGCCAGGTAGATCCTAGAACTAGGATAGGAGTCCGCCATGATTACTTCGGTTCCGGTATGGGACCGAGAACTCTCGGTCGAAGGAGGTCAGGATCCCAGATTACCGAGACAGTGACTTTACGCCATGATCTAGCCACAGGGACAGCTTCTTTCCCAACTCGCAATCCCTCATCTCTGCCCTTGCCCCTCCTGCTCACCACGTGTCTCATCGTCCACCATCAAAGCCTTGAGCTGGACCACCCTTCTCTGCATCTATCTCTTCCTATTTTCTGCGTACCGAAGAAGGAATGTTGAACCCCCAAAGCCTATCCACCATGGTCACGCCCATCACATCTTCCATTTCCTTTCTGACTCCATTCGCGTCACAGCCATCTTGTTCTATCGCTGCGGCCCGCCCTCATTGACAAAGCCTCGTGGAAATAATTCACACCATACGCAGCGCCTTCTTGTCGAAGGAAACCTCCGCTGCGCTCTCCACGGCCTCCAGCAGCAGGATCGGAGGTTATGTCCGGGCGGAGCGTTGAGAGACATGTGAATACGGGATTGGGCCTGGACTCGAAACCCGTCTCAAGTACTGATGACGCCAAGGTAAGCCTCGTTTCTTCCTCTATTGTACTTATGTCTTGCTCGGCTGGCCCCTTTCGATGAGGTACCCAGGAAAAGTCCCACCTCTGGTTCTCTTGACGGTGAACCTCACTGGTGGGTATAGAGGAATCCAATGGAGGATAGGAAGGATGTACGGACAGAGAGAAAGGTCGGACATGTATTCATATGGCTCACCAGTCGCAGACGAACTAGAGTAAGGACATCATCGCTGGGTTGTCCAGCGACATGAAATGAGAGCCGTGTACTGTCAATGGTATCAAAACCATGGTCATTGGGCGCCAAAGAAGAGGCGTAGCAGACCATGAGGGAGAGAAAAATGGAATTAATGGATGCTTCCAAGCTTCCGAGATATGACCACTTGCACCGATCGAAGCATTGTCCACTCACAGATACCGAAGGATCATTGTTTCAGCTCCATGCTGTACGCAGTTCCTGAAGATTTGATTGAATCAAATAACGGGATCAAACAGACCCACGGATGGAAGACACTCTGTTGTGATAATGTCCATCTAGTTTTTTCCCTTCTAGACAGTCGGATGATCTGTACGTACACGATTCAGCTCATACGACGAAGCATATATGCAGACTCTGTAATGGTCATTTCAGCCGCGTTCCGAAGCACCATACTCCACCCGGGATAGGGATGATAGACGGAGGGTGCACGGGCACGGACGCGATGGAATGTATGGATTGCACATAATGGATTGCCTATATCCGACGCCACAGTGGGATGAGCATGTTAGATGGCGTTGAGACGTGCGCGAGAGTAAGGAAGAGCTAGGGAACTGATGGAAGAGCGACAGGCTACTCACCCATCTACTTCAATCCAACCATTTTCCTACCCCTTGTGCCGAGTTGTCGCGTCCACAACCCAGAGCTATGTAGCATGAACAATCTCCACCACAGCCCATGCACCCGACCCAGTAACCCTGGAATGTGGTAGTAAATTCGCCAGCATACACGCCGACCTTGGGAGCTTTGTCACTGGCAACCCTCCTGGCTGAGGGGACTCAGACGAATCGATGAACGACGGCTGAGCAGTGTGAGCCAGGCCATAGCCAGCACTCGACTAGTATGATTATATGTCGAAGAGGGCAGCCTTCGAGAAACGTAAATCTTGCCTGACCCAAGTGTGAATGTAGCTGGAAGCGATTGTGAGGGGAGTAATCCACAAGCGAGGCGGAGTGCGAAAGGTCTAAATCGGAGTGTGAATACGTTGGCGTAACATTGACAGGCATGGGGTCGACAGTCGAATCTTGTGATAACCCGGAGCATGATTTTTATTTGATCCCAAGGTGAGTAGCGCTTTACCAGTCTTGCGTCGTGTCGGACGATCAGGGCTAATGGCGGTCGACGGTGTTAGGTATCCCTCAAAAGAGCCCCATTGGTTACATCGGAGTTCAGGACCAGTTTTGTGTACCCTGATTGGCGGAGAGTTTTTCTATCT
>JBBPQP010001356.1:0-10912 GCA_038092555.1 Boletus subgraveolens | reverse complement strand
GAGAGGAGCTCGAACTTATATACCCCGGCCGTAAGGGCTTTAGGGCAGGTATATCCCAATTAGGTAAGGGTGGTCCGTGCGCAGTCTAACCTGATATAGTAAGAGTCCGTGTCCTCAATAGGAAACCCGGAACCAGTGTGGCGAGGTTATCGCCCAATTAGGCAGGAGAGTCCTGCGTGGGAAGTTCACGAGCGTAGGGACGCGTCGTGGGAATCAGCATGGCGCGACGCGTTGTGATGGCACGTGAGTGATCACATGAGAAAGTGAGGTCGTGGCGCAACACGAGGTGGGTGGCAGTGTGAGGAGAGATCTGGCCTCAACTGAGGTGGGAGTTGCCGAGAGAGCACAGGGGGTCGGCTGTGCCGGGGAAGGCACTGTAGGAGGGCAGTGCAGGGGCGAGGGCTCAGTAGAGCAGTGCCGGGAGGATCCGAAGGGCAGGGCGGCCCAGGGGAGGTGGGAAGATCTGGGGAAGATCTGGGGACGATCCAGGGACGATCCAGGGAAGATCCAGGGAAGATCCAGGGACACAGGAGGGCGGCTGTGTCAAGGAGCTGCAAGGAGGGACGATGCAGGTGAAGGCGTAATCGGGTCGTTGCACCGAATAGGTGAGCGCAAACGAGCGTGAGAATGCGCCAGGGCGGGTGGTCGGCAACAGGAGGTCATATGTGGTACGCGGTCGAGGAGAGGAAGGAAAAAGACCGGGGGGGTACCAAAACCGTAACAAGTGCTGTATCAATGGCACGTAGCTGGTGGTCGAAGGCATCATCGGGTAACATCTGGACGGCACAATTGTCCCCAGATGTGTCTACAGTGTCCTTCCTGGACAGGGCATCCGTGGGGGCCATCTTGCTCCCCGGGAGAGCAATGTAGGACAAGTCGAAGTCCTGTAAGAAGAGCAACCAGCGTGCCTGCCTTCGTGACAGCTTCCAAGGCTCTTTGAAGTACGTCAAGTTCTTGTGGTTGGTCTGAACCACCACAGGGTGAGAGGAGCTGAGCAGATATTGCTGCCATTCCTCCAAGGCATGTATGACAGTGAGCAGTTCGCAGTCGAATACATTGTAATTCCGTTCTGCAGGGGAGAACATCCGGGAGATATACCCACAAGGGCGTAAGTTGCCGTTGGGATCAGGTTGCATTAAGACACCACCAGATGCTGTTAGGGAGGCATTGGTCATAACAGTGAACGGTTTGGAGGGATCTGGGAATGCCAGGACAGGCTTCAAGGTGAAGGCCCGTTGTAGGGCCCAAAAGGCAGTTTCTTGAGAAGTGTTCCAGTGCCAGGGTTGAGACTTCGAGGTGAGATCAACGAGAGGGCAGGCGATGGTGGAGAAGGAGGCGATGAATCTGTGATAGAAGTTGCAGAATCCAAGGAAGGACCGTATGTCCTTCACATCCACAGGGGTTTGCCATTCGTTGATCACCTTGAGTTTGGTGGGGTCCATCTTTGCTCCATCTTTGCTGACAATCATTCCTAGGTATTCCACCTCGGGTGCAGTGAAAGTGCACTTTTCCAATTTGAGAAACATTTTGTGCTCTCAAAAATGTTAGAGAACCTTCCAAGTGCATTCCTCATGCAACTTCGCATCCGCTGAGTGGATGAGGAGATTGTCCATATAGATAATAAGCCATCCTTCTGCAATATAATCTCCAAAGATATCGTTCATAAAGGCTTGGAATGTTGCTGGGGAGTTACACATTCCGAAGAACATGACAGCTGGTTTGAATAATCCCAGGAGGGTAAGGAAGGCAGCTTTCCACCGGTCTTCAGGTTTGATCAGGACATTGTTATACCCCCATCTAACGTTGAACTTTGTGAACATCGTAGACCCTTTGAGCTTGTCTACGAGGTCCGAAATGAGGGGGAGGGGGTAGGCGTTCTTGATTGTATGTTGATTCAGGTACCAGTAGTCCTGACAGGGGCGAAGCTTTCTGTCTTTCTTCTGGACGAAAAAGAAAGGTGAAGCTTGGGGGGATTTCAACAGGGTGATCTTTCCACTCTTCAAATGTTCTTCGACAAACTTCTTGCAAGCCTGCTGCTCAGCTGGGTTGAGCGGGTAGGCCTTGGCACACCTGGGTACGAAAGAGTCTTTTAACTCTATGGTGTGGTCATACTGCCGAGAGGGAGATAGTTTTGTGTCTTTCTTGTTAAAGACGTCTTCATAGTCTCGGAAGGCCAGGGGGATTGTGGTGGTCACTTTGTCTTGCTGTTGTGCTATCGCCGTTGATAGCATAGTTTGTCTCAATACGAACTCTGGTATATCTCCAAAGGCATGAAAGAACCTAGCGTGTTGGACAGGTGTCCACTTCCTGAACCCTTCAGCAAGTTCTCACTCTATCCGTTCTTCATCGTCCATGCCTAGATACCTCATTAGGTATCGCTGTTTCAAGACCTCGGGGTTGGCACCTGCAGTGTCTCGATATCTGGAAGGCATGATCGTCATGCACCCTTCCGTCCAGTGAACATCTGGGTTTATCAACCAGAACCAAGAGATTCCAAGGATGATGTCATCCTTGCTGCAGTTCAGGATATAAAGGTCCCGCTGTTCCTTTATTCCTCCATAGTCCAAGACAACTGTAGTCTTGAACTTGATGATACCCGACTGGTTTTCGGTACCATCCACATTCCAGGCCTTGATAGGCTGGCATAATCTGGCAATAGGCAATCCTAATCACCTGACTGCTTCCCTGTTGATGAAGCAGCCCATAGCTCCAGAATCAAAAAGTGTGTGCGAGCCAACGATTTTGCCATCCTGTTTCCAGATTGAGAGTGGAATACAAATAGAATTTGATCTCAATCCAGAAATAAATACAGGAGCAATTGTTATGGAAGGTGCTGACGTTGGTTCAGCCCTTCCTCCTAAAAATGCGCCAGCACTTGGAAGCTCTTCATTGCACCACCGGGTGCCCTCGTATCTCTCCCTTCGGGGTGGTTACCAGCCAGAGATACAGATGCGGGTTCCTCTTGGGCTTCGAGGACATGGACGTGTTCATCGTTTCACATTGCGGCTTCCTGTCCCTCCAAAGGGACACCCTCCTCATTGAGGGTCACATCAAAGGAGGACCTCAGTGTCCTCAGAATTTCATCCCGACTTTGCCCACGCGAAAGGTCTTTAATGAATTTATCCAATGGATCTGAAGTGGTAGAGGATGGTCTCCCAATGGGGGGTAGGGTCTCCACAGCTCTGGTTCTTGCTCCGGTAGGTGGACCGTCATTCTTCTGATAGCCTGGATGATTCTTCGTAGAACAGCCTTTCCTCTTGCAAATGAAACACCTATGCTCCCGGATACACTTGAGACGTTGGCTAGGACTGAGGGTGATTTTATTAACATCCATAGCATTGGGATCGTGAGCATGATCATGGCCTCCATAAGCTGGTTTTGGTCCTCTCCTGATATTTCGGATCTGCTTGTAGTTCCCTTCAATTTTGGACAATTTCTTGTAGATGTCCTCCATCGAGGTAGCGGTCTGGAGAGTTCCAGACATGGTGAGTTGGGTGGCAATCTGTGGGTTGAGCCCTTGCAAGTACCATTCCAATAGGGCATTGAGATCGGTGATCTTGGATCATATAGAGAGAAGGGAGAAACTTGAGATGTATTTCTCAAATCCTCTAGGGTTTCAAGTGTCCTGTATGAGTGAAGAGAGTTCCACTTGTGCTTGGGCAGCAGTGTCATAAGGGGTGAAGGTGTTGGTGAATGCTTCCTTAATCGTGCCAAAGGGGGTTTGTCTGTGGGGTATTTTGCCATCCTTAATTTTGGCAAGCCATGCTTCTGCGAAGGCCTTTCCTCTTCCTTTCTGCATTCTATTAAGGAAGATATATGCCTTGGCGAGGTCTCTGAGTGTATCGTTGAGGGTGAAGTAGCCCTCCATAGCCATGAGTCATCGGTTTGCATCTGCGGATTCTCCAGAGAACTCCTCTGGTAAGGCAGCTTTTACTCTGGGCATGTTGTCATTGTCTTCATTGTCGTCTTCGTCTCCTGGTTCAGGGTCATTGGGTGGGTCCGGGAGGAGGTCAGTTCTCCTAATAAAACTTTTGTATGCTTGTCCATTGTTGTCAGGAGAAGAGTCTTCCTTGGGAGCTTCGGAGATGGGAGGTTGGACAGGGATGTCAACTTGTATCTCTGGTTGGTGGTGGTGACCACTAGAGGAGGCTCTGGATAGGGTGGGAGATGGGGTGGTGCAACGAGAGGGAAGAGCAAATGTTCCAGTTCTAGGTTGGGAACTAATCCTTCTAGAGGATTGGGGAGAGTCGGAGTGAGGGATGGGAGAGAAGGCGGAGGACAGAGGATTAGGTTGGGGTGGGGAGATGTGTTGTTCTTCGTCGGAAGAGGCTTCTCTATCTCTATAGAGTAGAGAGTCTAGGCGTATGGACCTTATCTTGCTCAGTACCTAGACTACCACCGGGTAGTCTCCAGGGGGTTTGGGCTTGATAGCACCAGTAAGGTATAACCTTGATATTTTGTTATGACCAGTAACAATGGTACACATTCGTGAAGAACCATGTCGTGTTCTACACTTGGTCACCTCTGAGATGGAGTTAAGTGAGAACCTCATTCCTACACTTGGTCACCTCCGAGATGGAGTTAAGTGTGAATGGCCTAGCAAAGCTAGTAGTACTGGGACTGGCCCAGAGTTGGTAGAGGGGAGGATGAGGCAGAGGTGAGGTGAGGCACGAGGGAGGGGACCTTGAGGAACGGTTTGACTACACGAAATAGTGTATATCAAGGTTAGAGAAAGAAGTAGGTATAGGCGGCGATCTAATATATATACCCGGGACTCTAGGGCAGGTATTGGAGTCCAAAGGATAAATAAGGAAGGAGATGCGTTGCATTGTGAGGCACATGAGATAAATGAACAGGATATAAGAGGGGAAACGCATAGCCGCAAGAGAGGCTATGAAGGAGGCAGTGTCTGGATGAGTCAAGAAGAGTAAGGTAAGAGTCAGTGGATGAAAGGGGAATCCTGAGAGGCGATGCGAGAAGGAAGTATCCGGAGGCAGGGAAAGGAGATGTCTGCCTGATGAAGGATAGCCTCATCCCTCAAAGAGGGACTCATCTAAGAGGTCGGCCCACGTGGAGGTTGGGATCTGGTACTTCCAAAGGTCGGAGAATAAGGAGGCGAAGAGGGTGGTACCAGGATGGTCGAGATGGATGGGCGAGGTAACCGATGAGGGAATTGGAGTTGGTGGGTGAGGAGGAGGAGACAAAGAAGGAAATGAATAAGGGGTCTCCTCCTTAACCGTAACAACTGGCAATGCCATTGCTTGGCTCTCCACCCAAAGGATGATTAAAGGGAAGAATGGAGATTTTCTCCCCTTCCTTGAACCAATATGTCTCTGAATTCTAGAACTATGCTGGAAGAGCAGCAATCACTGACCTGAACATCCTCATCAGGTACTTCTCAGCAGGAATCCCCCCTTTTCTCATGAAAAGAATCATGACCATGGACACTGTTTCCTCCACCATCATCAAATGGTATGCCAAAGCCATTCACTTCCAAACTCAATGGGAGTGAGCTGACAAAATCGCTTGATGAAGCTCCAAACCTTACCAGATGACCTACCACTTCTTCTCTTTGATGACCTCCCCCTCCAAACCAAAAGACCCCAATGCCATGGATGTTGATGTGATCAAAGTATCCAAGCTCACCCCTGACAAAAGGAAGAGATGTATTGAGAAGAAACTCTGCTTCCACTGCCAAAAACCTGGCCACCTTAGCACCACCTGTACTGCCTTCTCAAAGAAACCATTCAAGAAGAAAGTCCAACAAGTAGTCAAAGAGAAAGAAACCCTTCCTAGACTTGAAAAAGTTGAAGAGGATGACAATGAAGTGAACATCAGGAGAATTTCTTTTTCCAACATGGATTTTTAAATAGGGAAACCTGATTGATGCAGGCTTTCCCTTCTTCTTTGTGTGCTGTAACTGTACAATCTATGATGAAATCTATGCAGATCCCTGTTCAACTCATTGTACCTTTGCACACTCTTTAAACTGTCGAATCCTCCGCCTTTGTAGACAGTGGCACAGATATTTCCTGCATCAACTGGGACTTTGTCAAGAAACACCAACTCTCTCTTATGAAACTAAAAGAACCCCTGCACACCAGAAACACCGATTCTTCCCACAATAAGAATGGTGACATAAAATTCACCTGTGAACTCTTTGCCTCCTTCAATGGGATCATCTACCAAGTAACCTTCTATGTTATGGCCTGTGGCCAACAAACCTTATCCTTGGGTTTTCCTGGTTGAAATCTGCCAACCCCACCATCGACTGGTCCACCCAAACCCTTCTTATCAAAGAATCCACTGACCAATCCTGAGACCTTTACTTATCCCACTTCTCTGACTCCAAATGACATGACTCTGTTTACTATAAGCCCCTCTCTTGTCAACCTCATCACACCAACATTGACTCTGTTTCAAATTATCACCTTGAAGGGTACCTTCAACGAGAAACAGAGAAACAATTCATCAACTGTGCCCTCGACAATTGAGCCATTCAATGAATCATTTGTTGTGACAACTATTTTGTCACCAGAGGATCCCCCCTCATCACCAAACTAACCACTGCTACTGAGCTTGCTATGGAAGCTGAGAAAGCAAAACCCAAATCCATCCTTTCCCCCAAGTACCAACAATTTGCCCCTGTCTTCTCCAAAGAAGCCACTGACCACATTCCCTTCTCTTGTCCCTATGACCACAAGATCAACCTTGACAAATCTTTCACCCTGAAAGTAGGGAAAGTTTATCCCCTCTCCCCCAATGAACAAAAAGCCACAGAAACCTTTCTCGCTGAAAACCTTGCATCTGGAAAGATCCACCCCTTCAATTTCCCCCAAGCTGCTCCCCTCTTCTTTGTAAAAAAGAAGAATGGTGACCTTCACCCCTGTCAGGACTACAGGTACCTGAATGAACACACCATCTGAGATGCTTATCCCCTTCCTCTCATCTCTGACCTCATGAACAAACTACAGGGCACCAAAGTCTTCACCAAGTTTGATGTCTGATGGGGATACAACAATGTCTGTATTATGACTATGACTGGGGGTAGTCATATGTACAAGTAGACATGAAGCATAGTCTGCATTATGCCTAACTCTTGTAAGCCCTAACTGTAGGGTTCCTCAGGCTTATTGAAGAGCCTGAAGATGAGCAACGAGAGATACTAGGAAGAGGATCCCTAGAACAGCAATGATTGAGAGCCCAAGATGAACAAGGTCAGATGACCTTGATCTAGGAGAGACCTTGGGGTAGTGAGGTTGATGGTGAGGGGGTCTAGTTCTCTGTACTGGGGTAGAGAACCTAGAGATGAGCCAATGTTGACAAGATGTTGGTGAGTGAGGACAGGAGGGGGACTCCTGAGAGGTCAATGAGAAGATGTTGACTGGGATGACCTAGATGACCACAAAGTGGTCAGAGAGTTCTTGACGACAGTGGTGGAGTCCTTCAATGAAGGAGAAAAGAGAGGAGGGCAAGGTAGAGATCAAGCAAGGAGAGGGTTGCAGGGAACGGATGATGAATACCACAAGAGTAACTGTAAGGTGTATACTTTAGGTGTCAGATCAAGGTTAGAGAGAGAGAGGTGTTAGAGAGGAGCTCTAACTTATATATCCTGGCCGTAAGGGCTTTAGGGCAGGTAGATTCTATCTGGGTAAGATGGTCTGTGCATAGTCTAACCTAAATATGGTAAGAGCCATATCCATAAAAGGAAGCCTGGCATCTGTATAGTAAGGGCAAAGACAGGAATGGCAGGAGGGGTCTGCTGTGGGAAGTTCATGAGTGTTGGGATGTATTATGGGAATCATTGTGGCATGACATGTTGTGATGGCACATAAGTGGTCACAAGGGGAACTGAGGTCGGGGTGCAATGTAAGGTGTACATATTTTTTAGGGTCATATTCCCCCTATCCGTCCTAATCCACTCGCCTTTTCACTTGTCCACATGCATTTTCTATTTCAGACTGCCTTAGTTTTAGCTTTTTGTAGTTGGACCCCTTTTTAGCTACCTTATTTTTATGCTCGAAGCAACACTCTTTGACTTCCTTGTACTTATCCCCATGGTTACAACAAGTCTGAGGCATTTCTTGGATTATAAAATCTTGTATTTCAACTTGAAATGTAGTTTTCTTCCTCTGGGTTGAACTCTCACCATCATCTCTCACTCATATCTTATCTGGCCCTTATCCTAGGCCATTCATACCCATTCCGGCCCTTGTCCTAGGCCACATTCTTTGTATCCGGTGTTATGACCTGTAACAATGGTACACGTTCGTGTGTCGTTGACTTGGCCTCTCCTTGATGGAGTTAAGTCGAGACCTCGTTCCTACACTTGGGCACCTCCTGGTAGGAGTTAAGTGTGAACGGCCTAGTGGTTGCTAGCAGTACCTGGACTGGCCAGGAGTTGGAAGAGTAGAGGATGAGGCAGAGGTGAGGCAAGGCATGAGGGAGGAGATCTCGAGGAACGGAAGTCCACACGAAATAGTGTAGATTAAGGTTAAGGAAAGAAAGAGGTACAGGTGGCGCCCTAATATATATAGTGGGGACTCTAGGGCAGGTATCGGAGTCCAAAGTATATATATGGTAATAGACGCATCGCGTCATGAGGCACGTGAGATAAACGGTCAGGATGGAAGGGGAAACGTACAGCCATGAGAGAGGCTGTAGAGGAGGCAGTGTCTGGACGAGTCATAGGTTATAAGTAAAGAGTCAGAGAGAAAAGGGAATTGCCGAAGGCAGAGAAGGGAGGGAACTGCCGAAGGCAGTGGAGAAGGGTGAAGTATCCGGAGATGTCTGTCCGATGGTCTAAGCCTTGAAGAGAGACTCATCCAAGAGGTTGGCCCACGTAGAGGCAGGGATGTCGTAGTCCCTTAGGTCGGAGAAGAGGGAGGAGAATAAGGAGGTTCTGGGATGGTCGAGGTGAGAAGGTGGGGTAACCGACGAGGGGATTGGAGTCGGTGGACGAGGAGGAGGAGACGTAGAAGGAAATTGGTTAGGGGTCTTCTCCATAATCGTAACATCCGGTCCTCGTCCTTGACTGGATTTTCCTATCCACCCACTTTCGTCTCACACTTTTTCCTTTTTTAGTAATCTTTGTCATCTTGCACTGTGGTAAGTCACCAGCAAACCCTTCATACTGACAACCCGATGACAAACCCCTTGGGACACCTATCCCCTCGCACTCCTACACTAATTATTTACTTTACAGTGACACAAGATCAATGGCAATGTTGAGGTGAGATCTGGCCTCAACTGAGAGGTGATTGCTGAGGAGAGCACAGGAGGATGGCTGTGCTAAGAGACATCAAAGGAGGGCAGTGTTCAAGAGGATCCAGGGGAGATCCAGGATCAGGGCACAGGAGGGCAGCTGTGTGAGAGGCACTGAGGGAGGGCAGTGTGAAGTAGGGCGATGCACTGAGGGGGGGCAGTGTTACGACTGGAGTTGAACAAGTAGACACGAAGCGTAGAGCTGCCTTGAGCCTAACTCTTGTTGATCCTAATGGCGTAGGATACCTTCAGGCTTAACGTGAGCCTGGTGACGAACGACAAGGGATATCAGAAGTATCCCAAGATAGACGATGACCGAGAGTCCTAGATGAAGAAGGTCCGTTGACCTTGACCGAAGAGAGGATGTGGGGTAGCGAGGTCGACGTTGAGATGGACAGGTTCTCTTGGCTGGGGTGGAGAACCAGAAACTAGCCAACAGCGACGGGCCGTTGGTGAGAGAAAGCAACTACGGGTTGCTCAACTTGAGACTCTAGAAGGGGTTCTAGAGTTGTTGGCAGAGTCCGTCAGAGAAGGAGAAAGGAGGGGAGGGCGAGAGAGAGATCAAGCAAGGGAATGTTGCAGGGAATGGATGATGAATACCACAAGAGTAACCATAAGGTGTACACTTTAGGTGTCAGATCAAGGTTAGAGAGAGAGAGGTGTTTGAGAGAAGCTCGAACTTATATACCCCAGCCGTAAGGGCTTTAGGGCAGGTATATCCCAATCTGGTAATGGTGGTCCATGCACAGTCTAACCCAATATGGTAAGAGTCCGTATCCGCAAAAGGAAACCCAGAGTCAGTGTGGCAAGGTTATCGCCCAAAAAGGCAGGAGGGGTCTGCTGTGGGAAGTTCACGAGTGAAAGGTCGTGTCATGGGAATCAGTGTGGCACGACATGTCAAGGTGGCGCGTGAGTGGTCACATGAGGGAAGTGAGCTCAGAGCGCAACATGAGGTTGGTGGCGATGTTGAGGAGAGTTCTGGCCTCAACTGAGATGGGGGTCGCCGAGGGAAGCACAGGAGGATGGCTGTGCGTGGAGGGGCACTGTAGGGCAGTACCAGGGGAAGCCGGGGAAGGGCAAAGGGCGACCCTAAAGGAGGAGAGGGGTGGGAAGGTCCAGAGGGATTCCCAGGAAGGATCTAGGGAAGATCCAGGGAAGATCCAGGGAAGATCCAGGATTGGGACACAGGAGGACAGCTGTGTCCAAGAGGCACCGAGGGAGGGCAGTGCGAAGAGCGATGTTGGGCTCATAGGCAAGCGTGAGAATACGCTAGGGCGGGTGGTCCAGTGACAGGGTGGTCACGTGTTGGTACATGGTCGAGGATAAGAGAGAAAAAGACCAGGGGTGTACCAAAACCATAACAGGCGGTGTATCGGGGAAGATCTGTGAGGGGATATTCCAGGGAGGATCTAGGAGAGATCCAGGATTGGGGCACAGGAGGGCGGCTGTGCAAGAGACACTGAGGGAGGGCAGTGTGAAGTAGAGCGATGCCAGGCTGTTGCAAGACATGTCATGTCAAGCGTAAACAAGCACTAGGATGCGCTGGTGGTGGGTGGTCCAGTGATAGGAGTGGTCACATGATGGGCACAGGGTCATGGGAGAAGGAAAAAGACTGGGGGTGTGCCAAGACTGTAACAGTCTGAACCAA
>JBBPQP010001355.1:0-10919 GCA_038092555.1 Boletus subgraveolens | reverse complement strand
CTAAAAGGTGAATTACATAATGTGTCAAAAATGTGGACAATATTACTCCTGGTGATATATCATGCTTTTTTCTGTGCCTATATGCTCATGTAACCAAAAATGCGGACTAACTATAGTAGGTACCTATGGGCAAAGTAATATATCAATCAGGGGCAACATAGGATGCTTATGTAATGGAAAATGCGGACTAGCTAGAGTAGCTATCCTTCCTACTATGAAGTAATACATTACTCATAGTACTAGTAGCTACCAGTACACCTTGTTGGGGAGTGATATATCAGTTGAATTGTTGAGGGGAAGTACATAATACATCAGTGATACATTACTGCAGCCATCACAGTGGGAAAAGTGACTAGCATGATTCATATAACCCATTTTAATGCTTATTACTGGGACATTGATATATCATTATAGCTATATTGACTCATAAATTACTTAACACTAATAAAACTGTTAGTTACTTGGTGGGAATGGCTACTAAGTGCTCCCAAGTCCATGTGACTAGCAATGTGTAGATTTCCTGATGCCCACTGGCAATGATTTGGAGTTTTAAGTTGGTCCTCACTGGAAGAACAGGAGCAACTCCTAATACAGAGGTATGGGGAAATCTACACATCGAATGCTCAGTTCACTTCGTGCATCAATGTGGGATGCTAACTCAGCCCCACCTAGGTTGTACCCCATCTCCTCCGAGTCAGTCCTGCACTTCCACAATGTGTTGCTTGAGTGCTTCGTTGTCCTCTATTCCTATCCGAGCTTTAAAGAATGCAGATTAAAACACCACTGGTCAGGGGCAGGTTGGTCATCCGACATCGGGAAGCTGCAGAACCAGTGTGGATGAAATTCCGATGAATAGCCCTAGTAGGACCTGGCTGAACATATATCTGGGTTTTTGTCACTCTTCAAGGATTATACATCAGACGTACGTATGTGTTAGACCTAGAAAAATCGGTTGATACTCTAGGTTCCCGATCATTAGACTCGGGTTGTTCCCGAGCCACATCAATGTGGCCATACGACAGGTTCTTGGAAACCGGTGTTGATCTGAATCCCGATCACATGCGGATCGCTGGCCATCATTGTGGATAGCATTTCGGACCTCTTCTGGCGAACCATCACCGTGACCTCCAAGTTCCAATCAACAACAGCATGTCAAAAGTATGCCAGCCATTCGGACATTCCTCGCACTGCTAGAGGCTGTACGTACAACTTGTGTTCGCTGCCTCAGACACACGCAGAAGCTCACTGATTGTCTCGCCGAGGATAGCAAGTGAAGACAGAGAAAACAACAAATTGGAAAAATAAATGTTCAAGTCATGCATACTATAACACCGGTTGCAAACTTGCGGTGCAATTTGAAGAACTTTGACAACCAAGTGCACACGAAGTGGAGCATGTGCAACTTGGATGCCAATTGGATGCACGCACTGCACGAACGTAGGGTCGTGACCAGCCCGGTACTACCGTACTACACTACGAGGCAAGCTGCCGTAGCGACAATCTCAGATGTACGACTCGGACAGGCTTTGTCGTCGTCTCGACGTACTGGCAGTGAATTGAATCCGAACCCCTCGGGCTTGAATTTTTGATGTTAGGTTCGCATGGAAATACGCCGGTGGTTCTCTACTTCGTCGTCCCTGATCGTTGGCATGACGACGAATAACTAGCCCCGACATGTAGGTTTGCGAGCCACGCTGGGCTACATTGTTTACGCTTCCACCCCTGGATGTGGACAAGGTGGTCCGACCTCAGATGCGAGAACGCGGAGCACGACCTCTGACACGGAAGGAAGGAAGCAGATAAGGATTGACACGATGAATGTAGGACTATATACACATGAAGTGTGACAAGTGAATGTATAATAAGTTAGTTCGAACGTAGTATGAGCCCATAGTCCTGACGATACGCTCCAAAATGTTCATGAAACAAAGCAGTCGAAACCCATTTTCACGTTGTAACCTGACGCACGATAGTCAATGATGCCACATCCGGACTACACATCTCGAAGACAACGCAAATCCGATCCGCATCTACCGTAAGGGGAAGGGCTCGGAAGGGCAGGCAGTTCCTTTTCAAGATACACCGGCATCGCTGGGGAATGCATCGGTGGCAGCCAGTCCAGGTCGAGCTGTGCAGGGCGTTCGGACCTCTTGCACGTCCGCTCGGGATGAGACGTGGGCGGGTACGATTGCTCTTCTTTTTGTTTGCCATGGGCGTGGTGCATCTTACCGAACCTGCCGGTGGACGCGGTTTGGAAGGTGAGCAAGGCATTGTGAGCGCTGGGGTGCGTCGCTGGGAGATGTTCTGGATGGAGATCCATCTGGTGCTGCGGGCGGCCGAGAATGTAGTGCCGGATGAGTCGCACGAACTTGTGCACGGAAGTCTCGTCTGGGACGGGACATCCGCATTGCACGTACGAGGCTTGAAAGCGCGTCTGGAAACGGGTCAGTTGGTAGGTGCTCTCTAGATATTGACTCGGAGCTCCGCTTACCTGCCATGCACGACATGTATCATCAAATGCAGAAGAGAGGCGAGTTTCCGTAACGCTCAGTTCGCTGGGTTGGGTGAGCGGTCTTAGGATATCCCAAGAGAAAAACTGCTCACTGTTCCACATAATGACCAACGTACATCTCGCAATCGACACTGTACCGACTCGCCATGAGCTGGTGCGTATGCCACACCAGGTCAATATCCAGCGTAGGTACAAGCATAGCACTCGGGTACGTAGTCATCAAATCTAGGAAGCTTTGGAAGAGAACCGATCAGGACGTGCAACGCGGGGTGATAGACGAATGCGTACGCATGATATCGCATCACCGAGTGCTCCAGAATCTCGCGTTTGTCTGCCTCACGAAATGCGCCTGATTTCAACCAACCCAACTCATCCATCTGTGCAGTGAAATAAGATTGACGAAGAACCTGTTGCAGTGGTCAAGATCAGCAGCACTCCTAAATGAGGAAAACCTACGGCGTCGACAAGATTGATAGAAAACGGGCTACCGTCGGTATATGCGCTCAATATCCTCGTCACCCTAAGGACCCATCATTGTTTGCGACGAGACTGGGAATAATTAGGTGTGCGCTTACGAAGCTGCGGGGCAATTCCTTAAGGAAGTCGATACAGCCTCTTTGAGTCGCTCCAGTGAGTAACCAATGTGGTCCTTGATTTCCTTGACCCTATCAAGCCTAACGAGTCGCTCGTTGGGTACCGAAGGACACAATTCAGCAAAGTAAGCGGATCGCATCAACTGGTCCTTGATGACTTTTGCATGACGGGCGTCCCGCTTTCCCGACGGAGCAAAGAGACTGCCACTATACCCCGCGGAACACCATTAAAAAACACCCATAAAGATACCTGAATGGGAACTTACGCAACAAAGTGTGCCTGTGCTTCATCATCTCCTTCCGACAGTGACAAATCGCGTACGAACTTTGCAACGGCGAGGTTGTCATGCGTGACTTTGAGCCTACACCCGGGAAGTGGACACATGGCTGAGAATTTTCCCTCGGCGAAACCTGTCCCATCGTCATTGACGAACGCTACCGGACGTGCGCTTAAAACCGCCATACGTGGCCTCCGACGGATAACGTGCACTCACGAACGTATACCTGGGTTCGACACCGTGGACACTCCAATGGCTTAAACGTGTTTCCCGCTGCGGTCATCGCCTCGAACGGATTGAAGGGTGTCCCCGTTTGTTTATGCCAAGCTTCCACTCTCGCAGGGCTTGGTTTCTGCCGCACGACCTTGCCAATATTGATCTATCGTCAAACTCTTCAGCTTCTGCCTCACTACTATCATACGAGAAAATGCGGACCCACCGACCCGACGACGAACATGTTGAGCAACCGTAACTGTTGCAACACCGCGAGACGTTCACAATCCTCGGCATACCAGCTGTGAGACCTCGACTAAGCCACCATGTCAAGAAGCAGAAAGCAGGGCGAGTGGTTACCTAGGGCTGAGCAAGTAGGCGTGCCATACCATCCAGACATCCAAGGGCGGAATGTGTCCTGTGACGAACTTTTCCAGTGGGACGAACTGCAGGGACTTGACCCACCGCTCGAACCTTGACATTTGAGACAATCCCAGTCGAGTCGGTACCCAGGATGGCGCGGAGGGAGAGGGAGGGACGTACCTTTCTACAGCGAGATACACGAACCAGCGCCAACGGGAGTCTTTGTCCATCTGCATTGCATACCCCGGTATCCGGCGGTCTTTACAGTCCTCAACGGTGATCCTGAGGTTATAGAATGCCCTGAGGAGGCGGAGATGCCCTTTGACGTGCTCTGGGGAAACGAGTGGCCGCGGTGCGCGCTGTGCACCAACGACATAGTGATCGGGAGGCCGGGTGGGGGTGTTACCAGGCGTACGACGAGCCATAGGGTGGAGTGGGGGGTTAAGACCGAATCGGGAATGGTACCTAGATGGATGGCACCACCAGGGGATGAAGGGAATGGGAAAGTAAGACGTGGGACCAATCTATCCTTCATATAAAAAACGTAGCCTGTCCCCGAGAACACCGCCATTACCAGTGCAATGTTCCGAGTCGATAAGAGTGGGACTCACGAGAAGCAAAGATAAACTCCGAATCGAGGGTCACGCTGTTACTGTGGCACCAAATATAACATACTTGTATCCGTGCGTCCGGATTGGACGGTGATGCGTTGATGGGGCTGAGCTCTGATTGATGAAGTGGTACCGATATCACTATACGTGGCTTGGTCCTATACAGGCTGTGTATGCTTCTCAAAGTTCTCGTATCATGTTGGGTACACACCAAACTGAGGTTGGAATCGTGGGCTCGGAGGAGTGCCAAGGGGACGTCCGTTGACACGGTTGCACTCAGCTTGCACGGCTGTGGTACTGTAATTACCAAGCAACTGTGATTGAGAAAACTGTCGATTCTCGAAGGAGGCGGTGGGAATCCCGGGCCGAAGGATTTTATGTAACTAAAACAGTAACCACGTTGCAGTTGAAACAGACACTGACATTCTTTTCGATGAGCCAAAGCTGCAACCCGCAGGAGAGTCGGCATGATTAAGGGGTGGACGTCTGGACCCTATAAGCAGTGTGTTGCGGGGGTGACGATCAACAGTAAGTATGGAGTTCGGGTAATAACCGTGAAAGCTAAAAAGTTCAGCCATATACAGTAAGTGGCTATACGCGTACAAAAGTTGAATTAGAGAGCTGTCTGCGCAACAATCCTAATACTTCAACGGCTCAGCCTCGCTTGTCAATCAAAGTCATTCGGGTCAGAAGTGACCAAGGGGCAGCATCGTCCGTCGGCCTGAGCTCACGTCTCTACCTCTGTACCCTATGATGCCATCACCCTTCTACCGGTACAACTGGGTTGACGGTCAGTGATCACGCGATCTCGCGAAATCAAAACTACTTACCTCCGGACTCTTTACGCCTCTCCCAAACCCTCTTACGCCCCTCACATCCGCTTCAGCGCCCTTGAAAATCGTTTCCACCTCCTATTCATGCGGTTAATCAGCACGAGTCCCGCCCAACCCCACGAACACACGATCCCCATACGTGTTCACAGCCACACACATCAACCATAAACGCTCACCTGTTCCGCAGCTTTCCACGCGGGCGCAATGTCCTCTTCCACGTCTTCCGCCACCCTCCTCACGTCCTAACATCCCGTACCGCAAATTGATGCACGAAAACCGTGAGCATGAACCCAGACATGGCAGACCACACAAACACGCAGACGTACCTCTTCCACCTTGCCCCCCCTCGCGGCCAACCGCTGCCGCTCCAGCTGTCTCTGTACATCTCTCGCCGAATCCTCCTTCAGCTTCCTGATCTCGCGGTCAATCTGTTTGTGTCCATCAGTTAGGCCCCCCCACGCATCACCTCCGTCGACGGGTGTGCTGGCCACCTGCCACGTGAAGTACAAAACGAGGAGCAGACATCACCTCTGCTTGACTTGGTACCGCTTCGTCCTCCCCTGCCGTCGCCTGCGAAGGCGTCCCAAAGAATGTAAGTGACATGGTAAGGAATGGAGGGGCGTAAACCTGACCTCCCTTTTATCTCTCTCTGGAAAGGTACGCGCCACATCTGACGCATCCGACCGGTTGACTCAATTGGGTCAAGACTGAGCCGTGAAATTTTGAAATGTAAGCCGTGCTGTGTAGCGTTTAAAGATGTAACGCAGTGCATCTCGCCGTGGCTTATTCATATCCGTCCCCGCTTTCTGGGGAGCAGTTCTCAAGGCCATCAGTAGATAAGCATCCGGAATGATATGCATCGCCGAGAGGCCTTATTAGGCATGCATGTTTCCAAGTGGAGTGCCAAGTACCTGATTCTGACGGAAGGTGGGGCAGTGGGCGACCATAGGACCTGTGCCTTCCGGCGATCACCGTCTGGTACATCATTTGTCCGATAAACTGCATGTGATATATCAGGACCCATAAAGTTACAACCGCGACCATTCAACTTGCTAAGATACTTTTGCCTATGCGACGCATTGCAAAGGGGACCTTAGTTGGGCCCTATGAATTGGTATAATATGCGCCTGACTAGACCGGACAGATGTTGCGGTTCGTTCTGGGCGCAAAACGTCAGTCTACATAGGGCATCACTGATGATTCTCGTACCTGGTATGTACTCTGGAAATAGGAGATAGTCATCACATCAGTTTCACCGCGCTATCCCATTCCGAACTAAATGAAACTCACCATCACCATACCCATTCCGATCGCGGTCAGCTGCTTGTCATCAGTATTCACACGAAGGGTGATCGCCGATCAGGACTCACGATCATGTCCCCGAATTCCCCCGTCCTGAACACCCATCCTTTCCCTCGGGCGGTTAACCACGCACTCTCCAATCCCTTTGGCAAGACATACATCGCCAACTCTGCCCGTCTTCTCTTCTCCTCTATAAGAAGCGACAACGCACCAAGTAGCCCGCCCAGCGCGTATGAGTACTTGGAACCAAAGAAGGCGAGTATGATCTGCGGTATCTTGACCTTCTTCTGGGACGATAATAGAGCATGCATGTTATGCTTGAAGCAGAACCAGGCTAAAACCATCTTTCATCGATCACTGCCCGACATACGGCAACGAGACGCGCTTACATTGGTACGTAGCGACAAACGTTGCCAAGAATGCTGAGCTTCTGATCGTGCCCCAGACCGCTCTCCAGAGCATCCTCAACGGATTTGAAAGGAAAGCGCTGCGCTTGAACAGCATTAGCGGTATGAGATGCAACGCGCCATAGATGGGAAACCCCCATTGGAACACGGTCCATAAACGCGGAAGGGGGACTGCCATGCAAGATTCAACCCATGGATGAACAGCCCCACAGGGAGGGTATGGTGGGCCAAAGTCGGGCGGTGTAGCAGTTGCAAGAGCCTTTCTTGCCAAGACGGCTGTTCGATTGGCAGGTGCGAGGTCCTAGGCAGTATCATAGGATTATTCTCACTAATTGGGAGAAATTTAGCACACCTCTCGTGCAAGTATTTTATCAAGGTCGTTGACGTCAAACGTCCCCGTGCGATTTATATCCCGCACCATTTCTATGGCTGTAATGGGTGCACCAGCTGCCTTGGAAAGCCTGAGAAACGGTCAGCACGTCATTGCGGGTGCAGATTATTTACTCACCAGGTGGTATATGATCTTGGAAGTGTCTCTGGCCGAGAAAAAAGTGCATACACGATCTGAACACAACTGGGAGCGCATTCAAACCCGCATTCTGGTGACCCGGAGGGAGAGACGTACCATAGAGAGAATAAAAGTGTATCGCCATGCGGGATATGGATCCCTCGTTTCGACGTGAATACGTTATACGACCCCTGAAGCCCACTGCAAGAAACTCAGCAGACGATTCACTATACAAGGCGGTCTGAAGACGAACCGAACGAACAACTGCTGTGCAATAATCAACCTCCGCGACGGTTTCTCGAACATAATCGCCATGCCACCAGCGATAGCACCAGCGACCACCGCGTGCCATCGGCGTGTCTTCTTACGCACCCACTGTTGGTGCGCTTGTGCAGAAAGGGATAGTCGTGGTTTCCGTTTGGACAGCGGGATCTCTACGAGGGACACATCAACGGATTCCTCCTCCTCCTCTTCTTCGAATGGGGATGGGGGAGGACTTGATGGTGTGACGGGGAGGACGATGGGGAGTGCGTTGAGGATCGCCTTATATAGCGCAACAAAGGAGCCTACGAGAGATGAGCGTTCATGAAACCATTAATATAAAGACGGAGCGAGACGACACACCCAACATGGCAGCGAACCTAAATGAATCCTTCCCAAAAATTGCATGGCGGATCAGCGCAAAGCGCATCTTCCTGGATGAAAGCGAGCGGTGTGAACGACCAGTAGAACGTCGCAACAGACATGAACCCTCACTTTGGTATCTTGCCAAACCGGAGGGTTGCTAGAACAAGGTTGAGGCCGGCTCGGATAGCGAAAGCAATAGCACCAGCTCCTGAGAGAAATGCATGAGAAAGAGCGAAGGAGATGGGAATGGTGCGTACGGAGGGCGCCTCGCCCGGCATGTTCGATACATTCCCAAACGTCTGCGAGCTCGACGGCTGGCTCGCCTCTGTCGCGCCAGATTATCTTGCGGGCCTCCTTGAGGCGCTCTTGGTGGTTTGCAAGGGCGACTAGGTTGTCGAAGGAGGCGACAGCGCGACGTGGAGTGAATCGAATGTAAGAAGGGACCCTTCTTGGTTCATCGTCGGGGCCCGCCTGTGGTGCGAGCCCGTCACCGTTCTGGGTGGGCAGCATGGGAAGGGGACGATGGCGGTATGCGTTACCGAGATGAATTAGAGTTACCCCAACACATCGGTCCTGTCTCGGCAGCAATAAACAGAGTGTTCTACACGTGCTACCCAATGAATCACACACGTCCGCTACAAGACGACAAGGATATTGATTCATATGTATCATCGTACAAACATCGTGTCATGCGTCTACAAAAAGTAAAAGATCACATCAGCCAAGTTCGCTTGTACACGACACCAACAAAGATCAGACAAAAATGTTTGATTCCGGATAGACTGATATCCTCATCGAACGGAGTCTCCGTCGAGGGAGTCTGTATTGTCATCGTATTTACGAATGCCCGCCCCCAACTCACCTATCAACGGTTCTTGAAGTAGTCCAAGAGGACATGCAGGCCCTCGCTCTCAACACCATAATCCTTGACGACGACACACGAGCACCCGACGACCTTGCGTGGGTTGCCCTCCTTGTCGATCTTGCACAGGCCAGCCCAGGTGCCAAGTACCTTTGCATCTCCAACCTTGATCAGGTTGATTTTATGCTCAGCACAGAGGGCCTCGATGAGCTTGATGTACTCGGCTTCGGTGCATGTCTCAACGAGCACGCAGAGGTGAGCCTGGCGCTTGTCCAGGGCCTTGGCACACTCCCGCAGACCACGCGCGAGCCCATCGTGCACGAGCGCATTCTTCAGCACTTGCTGCGGGGATAGCCATGAGGATGAGCGATATGGCAAGATGGGTAGGGACACACACCTGAAGCGCGTCCTCGACGGACATCTTGCCCTTTGGCGCCTCAGCAGAGACTTCAACCTCAGGAGCCGGTGCGTCGACTTCGATTTCATCTCCAGCGTCAGACATCTTGCTTTTTTTTTGAGGGGGTTATGTGCGATGTCTTCGTCCGCTCTCGTTGATGTTGAGGAACATTAGAGTTCGCCAACCCGACAAAGTTACCGCTCATTTGAATCTCCGCTCGGGATCTTGCGATTAGGGTGTTCCCCACGCCAGCACTTATAGCCAGATACTAGCACGAGCACTTGACAATCTGACATGGTTCGTCTGTCCTTGCAATATACACCCAAACCAGCTCGTGAATTCCCCTACCATTAGAGTCTCGCCTTTGTCAACGCCCTCGATTGCAAAGAACGTACGCGTCCCTTCTCGAGCTGATCAACCGCTCCGATACATTGAACTCTACACAGCTCACAACGACGAAATATGGGACATCGCCTGGACAGCAACCGACGCAGTCCTCTCCGCCTCTGCAGACGGTACCATCAACCAATGGGACTCCACCTCAGGACAAGTCTCGCTCGCACGCCCACCCCACAACCTCGCCATCGTTTCCCTCTCCGTTTCCCCTGACGGCCACTCGGTACTGTATAATGGTCTGGATGGTACCACGTGTCTATGGGATCTCACATCTGACTCCATCGTCGGTCTGCATGAGAGTTATGATCGCTCAGTGGAGGGTGCGGAACCTTGTGAGTCCTCGTCCACAACCAATCTGCAGTGCGTCTCATCGTCACAAGCATGGGCGGTCTCGCTTAACCCTAAAGGCGGGACGTACGCCGGCACCAGTAGTTCCGGCAATGTCAATATATACTCTGCGTCCCCCGACTCATTTGGTGTTCGTCAGGCTGTCTTGTCGAGCGGTCGAAACAAGCACGGTATGGCGTGCAAACATGTACGTCCTACACCATGTGATGCGTTCGACGTAGATACTCTTGGGTAGCTATCCGCTGACCGTTCGCTCACTATCGCCAAACGAAACTACAGAGCCCAGACGGCAAACGGCTAGCACTCTCGTCCGAAACGGGACATGTGTTCATATTTGATCTCGAATCTGGCTCCTTGGCTAACACCTACTCCTCACATGCCATGGCCGTCCGCTCGCTCGCATGGTCCTATGATGGACAAGTCAGCCCTATTCGCTTCATCCCCTCGATGTGGACCAGCTGAGATATCTCGCAGTTACTCCTCACAGCCTCAGACGATAAGCGGCTCATCTTGCACGACGTCCGTTCCACCGCCTCTGGAAAACCTGGCTCTGGTGCCGTCGCGACGCTCACAGGCCACTCATCCTGGGTTCTGAGCGCGGACATCTCCCCCGAGGGCCGCCTTGCCGTCTCTGGGTGTGTATTCTCCCACCTGTGATACGATGGCGTC
>JBBPQP010001354.1:0-10922 GCA_038092555.1 Boletus subgraveolens | reverse complement strand
CTCCGTAGGGTTAGGGTTAAGCGCAGAGTGTACAAATGTGTAGGCATTTCACATGGCAAGTGTACACTACCATATCTGGACTCCGACCGGCAACCCCTTGCCAGCTTCTCGGCTCGCTGCTATGAGACCCTTGCGATCCACGTGACCGCGATTACAGAAATTCATATCTATCATGATCTAGCACGATCAACCAAGCTGGGTACAAGATAAAAGTAAAGATCTTTAAGTAGTTAGCTGTCCAAAAATTCAAATACCGAGCCCTTCTGTGACTCACTTCCCCGCGGTAACAAGGCCTTGAAGGCTTCAGCAAATACTACTTATGGCCATGGACGCCTCGGGTAAAGGTCTCCTTCTCAAGGCAGATCTCGTCGCAGACACCTTTCGGGACGAGGTCAAGACGTTTTTAGCACGGTCGTCTCGGACGCCGGTGACGCTCGTTGGTATTCTGGGAACCTCGGCGGCTCCGAGTAAATTTTATGCCGAGTTCACGAGGAAGCAGTGTGACGGGCTCGGGGTGCGGTTCGTCCTCAAGACGGTCGGTTCGGCTGAGAGCGCTGAACGAGACGATGGAGAAGGGGTGGAAGAGGCGATCATTGAAGCTAACGAGGATGCGGACGTGGACGGGATCATGGTACGCATCATGTTTCCCGCGTTTTTCGGATATGCGTTTTTGCGGTCGGAATGCGTTTATTTATGTTCGCGTTAATAGGTGTATTACCCGATCTATGGGGGACAACAGGTATGTGTGTGCTTCGGCTCATTGTTAGAAAACCGTCACCGACGTCGCACGGATTACTTGTAGGATCATTATTTGCAACAGGTAAGGTCCCGAACGAATCTATGTTATTTTTCATGCTTAGGGGGACTCTTCCGACGAAAAGGTCGTCTCGCCCTTGAAAGACGTCGAAGGTCTTCATTTCAAGTTTCACTATAATTTATACCACAAGTATGACTGTCACTCCCTTGGTCTCTTCCGGGACCATTTAGCTCGATGGCTCATGTGGACGGCATTTCACTCAGTGTTCGATTTATAGAACCCAAGTCGCTCACGTCGTCCGTCCCTTTGTCCGTGCAGCACATCCCGGTCCAAGACGATATCCCCCCTCCAGGTATGGTCAAGTCCATCCTCCCATGTACACCCCTTGGCGTCGTCAAGTGCCTCGAGTACATCGGAGTATACAACAAGATCCTCACTTACGGGGACCGTGCTTACGGGAGGACCATGACCGTCATCAACCGGTGAGAACACAAGGCACGTCCGTTCACCCCTTGAAACTCACGCACACGTCGTCCCTACTTTTTCATAGATCCGAGGTTGTCGGTAGGCCCCTCGCAGCATTATTGGCCAACGATGGTGCACGCGTGTTTTCCGTAGACATCGACTCTACCCAGGTACGCGACGTGTGAAAGGGTCCCTGATTTCGGGACCTCGTTCGAGATGGGAAGCTTACCGTCTTGTCTCGACGATAGGAATATACGAAGCGACCTCGCACGTCGCCAGAGGCAACTCGGAAATACCTTCCCCATCATGTTGCTCACCCGAGTCAGCTGACGCTGCAAGAATGCCTGGCGATGTCTGATGTCGTCATTTCGGCTGTTCCAACTGCTGAGTATAAAGTCAAGACAGAATGGTTAAAGGAAGGATGCATCGCTGTGAACGTGGCAGCCGATAAGAACTTTGAGAAAGATGTCCGGGACAAGGTGTGCCTGACACCGCGTGGGCGAGGGATGTCACTCATGGGCACGACTGACATCTTCACAGGCATCAATCTATATTCCGGCTGTTGGAAAAGTTACTATTTTGATGCTCCTCCGGAACTTGTGCGTACTTTAAATGGTCTGTCATAATGAATAATGCACATAACAGGCCTTTCGGACTCGCTTATTAGGATGCGTCTTACGCTTTACAAGAACGTTTCGGAACCGGCGATAGTGTCGGCGTGAAAGAGGAGATAATCCGCGACAGTTCCGATTGCTATACAACGCCGATATGTACACCATTAGGAGGGGAATTACCATTGCGACGTGCGTTCCACTAGAAAAATAAACCGGATTTGGTCCGGGGAAGTAGGTCACCCTGACCAGTGTCTAAAGTCGAGTTGTAAAAATTGAAATAATTATGGCAATTATGGTGTTTCATGGACATTTGATGGATCAATATGCTTGAGTTGTTCAGTATGGGAAAAACTTGGCGTGACCGGAGTAGCCATTCCTGATCCGTCTTCCGCCAGGAATCGCACACGTTGTCGGTGGAGCTGAGCAGATGTCAACGGACGCGTAGACTAGTCTTGACTGGGATCAGGCACGTACCTGAGGGAGCTTGGGAATGATGGCAAGGGCGATAAGAGCCGTGAGGTTGACAGCAAACAACCAAGGGTTGTAATTTGTGTAATGTGTTGAGGCGAGGAAACTGATGGATGTGTCGTAAGATTCATCGCCCAAGGGCTGTGGTCGGCACTCACAGTAATATTGGCGCGGTGATCAGCCACTTCTTTGATGGGGTATATTGCGCACCATCATCAATTTGCTCCCAAAGCGTGAGGTCGTCGTAAGCACCGGCATGTAGTTCGCTGTGGAATGGGATGCCGGTTACCCAGTGGAACATGAGATACGATACCTAACTATGTTGAGCGTCTCGTTGGCTGCACAACAAGATGTGGGCGCTCACTGCGAGGTAAATCAAATTGACAAGGGTCCAACTGATTTGTTGTGTCATGCCAGGGATTGTGTCGACGATGATCTTGCCCGTGAAGACGAGGACGACATGAATTAACCATGCACCTGTAACACGACGTTGGGCACCGAGAAAAATCGAACCATACATACACACACCTTTTGCATTGACCCAATTCGCATTGATGTTGACGTATGCGCTTCTGTCGAGTAATTCTTCGACCCGTCCCCCGACTTCCTCGACCTTGACGATGCTGCCACTTCTTGTACGGCCCTTGAGACTGGTGTTTTGGTGGGGCAGGGAGAGCTGTGGAAGCTTGATGGTTGGCGGGGCACTCATGGTGGGAACTTGGAGAGTGGCAGAAACTTGGCAGGAACGGAGCTGCGTGTGGTTTCGTCGTACGCAGCAGCGGACGGTGTCTTTTGGTCAAGGCAATACCTTGACAAGACAAACACGTACAAATAATACTACTCCACACTTCCAGCACGTGATTCATCGACACACGCGCTTGTCGACGACGACGACAAGGACAGTCTTGACGAGCACACAGACGTCGAGGGAACACTGATGTTGTTGCAGTGGTGTAACTTGAAACCGCTCGGGCCTTCAAACCTGGCCGCCATACGGTTTTCATCTCCGTGTAGGGTCCAGGCTGTCAAGATATTTCCGACAGGCGCGAAACCGTTTGCAAACTGCCCAGATGTTGTCGCGTGGGTCTCTGACAAGACGCGTTGCATCGATACTGATGCACTGTGTAGACGTACCGAACCGGATTCGTTCTTCATCGACGTTTACTTCAACGCGCACCCTGTGCCAGGTTTGCAGGATGGAAAACACAAGCTCAAGGCGCCCAACGCGCTCATCCCGACCGTGATCGCGTACTCGGGTGGGCAGACCGAGTTTGTGATTGACATGGGTGCCGATGCACGTGGCTATCCTCTTCTCTTCGTTCGCCTCAAGTCTGACCACTCCGTTTAGTTTGGAACGCGTCTGATGATCGTACGCGGGGACTTTGAAAGCGTGTCTATGGCCATATACGGAGAAGTCATCGTGGACGCGGTTGCGTCTGTGACATCCTATACGCCGGGATTACTACAGCTTCCTGAATCTGTCTCCATTTCACCTGCACTCGATCTCGCCAATGCTTCTGATCCGACGTGTCTGGCGAGACAACTCCTTGCTTTGATTCCAGATGCCCCTTCACTCAACCTTGTCATTCGTCTGATGTTCTGTTTGAAACCACCCAACGACGATTGGGATCTCCCTGAATTCCCCCATTTATACTCTGATTTGAACGAAGAGGATATCGATATCGATCTAGACTCAGCGTTTCGCTGTCTGAGCCGTCCAGTAGCTGAGGATGCTTCGGTCGAGTCTCTACAGCGGTTTGCGGAGAAAATTGCAGAGGCAATCGGTCCAATGGTCTGCAATGAACTTGTTTGATGGATATTTTTCCAGGCTGACGCTCTCACGGCAAGTAGGACGATACTCAGGCTGATCTCGTGTCTGGAATACTATGCCGCTCTGCTTCGCAAAACCCCCACTTTGCACAAGCACTCATGGTGCGTGTCGTCCACACAAATCAGTATTTGTGCACTGATCTTCGTTCCAGCAATCAATCGACCTGGAAAACGTGTTTGACGTTTCTAACCTGAATGACGATGACACGATATATACCTTGTTGGATGCATCAACCAACCCTGACATTTCAGAGCTGCTCAACGCCGACTGGTTTAAGGACATACTCCGATCTGTGGAGTCATCACCCACAGCCCGACGAGAGGTTAAGAAAGGTGCTCGACGGCTCACAGCTCGACTACAGCACTGGCAAGTATTCGAAGACGCCTTGTCGAACTCGGAGGGCAACTTTGCGGATGCTTGTCGGTTTCTAAAGGAAGTGGGAAGCGAAGAAAAATCGTTTGGTATCTGGTTGAGCTGCATGACAATGCGTGGAGACCTCTGGGCGAGCCTGCAGAATGGTCCACCCCGCGGTGACGGCCCGTTTGCATCGTTTTTGGACCCACCATTGGCAGCGATATCCCATGGTGATTTCCTCGGTTTTGTTAAAGCTTACATTGGCGTCGCATCTGTCCTAGCGGTCTACGCTTGGTCAGATAGTCTCCCAAATGACCACTGTCGAGAACGTACATTGGGTGTGTTAAGATTATGGCAGGACGTTCCAGGCTACCGCGAAGTACATTCTCTCGCGAAATTTCCTGGGATGCATCTGAACATAGCATCGCAGATAGTCAATCATCTTCTGTTACTCCGCCAAATGACCTTCCGGCTGGAATGCATGACGGTAGACAACGATCCTCCAGCTCAATCGGGTATTCATGCGGAAAATATCATATTGAACCTCGTCAACGAACCTCGATGCTACCTCAGTTCAGACTTCGTCAAATGCTTACGGTCTTGGCAGCCGTTTTCCTTGACCTATATCAGTGAGGAGGAGCGTATTTCGTTACATAGGGCGGCTACGATAGCCGATGATGGACTACTCGGCGCGATGGAGGAACTTGTCCGGACAGATTCCCCGCCGTTCGACCTGGGCCGGGTACGTGGGTTGAGAGTCGCCGTCGCTATTATCCTTCGTGAACTCGAGCAAGACGAAGCTGGGGATTGGAATGTTCTTGACACAGCATGGAGAGGAGGCATACAGGGCATGGTCTTCCACGTCATGGACATGGCATCTTCTATCAGCCAAGAACTCAAGACCTTGTGTTCTCTCAGCATGCCGCAACCACGAGAAGCAGGAGTTGTGGAGCAACTGCTGTTGCTCGCTGACGAACTGTTACCTCTTGTCATCCACCTCGAGCCTCTTTCAGTAACCACCAGTCGATCCATGCGTTGTGTCATCGTGGCAATAGCGGATATCTTCACCTGTGCCGACTTGGTTATGTCACAATCACCGGTCCCACCTTCATTTGCGATGACCGGAAAACGTATCCGACAGACCTGCGTGGCTGTTCTCCGCCAACTTTCCGAGTTGCGGGGGGTAGACTCCCCAAAGCGGGGTCCTGCACTCTTTCTCCGAACGCTCTTCGAGCATAGCCTCCGAGTGGACAATATCGATCCAGCCCATCGCATCCGGCAGGTATACACCCTCATTGACCGTCTCATACCTGATGCTGCTCCAGAAGCAGCACAATCCAACTCAAGATGGGTACTATCCGTTATACCTCTTATTCTCACCGACCTGGGCACGTTCTTCCGCGTCCTAGACGTCGATACCAGGCTCGGTTTCCTCGATCGAGTTGTTTCCCTAGATAATGGAACTCTTGACATCGGCGAGTGGCTGCTGGCAGAGGAATTCAAGCGCATGGCCAGCGTTGCCAGGCTTCTTGGAGGCATGCGCGGCACGCACCATACTTTCGCGCAGTATGAAGTCAACCTCTGCCTTCAGCTCATTGCCAGACTCGTGGACAAGTCGTCTGAGCGTTCGACTATGTGCATGACTACGATCTGCACGATGCCCGAGGCAAGCCATGCACTCACGGACACCATCACTTCTATGTTGAGTGCCCGCTTGCATTCCACGTACCTCGTACAAATTACCCAAGCCCTCGCGTCCTCTCCTTCGGTTACTGATCCGACTCTCAAATTTGCAGTCGCCCTCACACTGATACGCGGCGTCTCAGTGGCAGAACTAGGCACCAGTATCGGTGAGACATTCGACACCATCCGAACTATGCTCTCCACCGTCAACGACGCAGAGCTCGCTCTAGATCGGCTCTTATGGGAGTTCGGACATTGCCTCTCTTCAATCGCAGGGTCCGAGAACAGCTTCGACTCGCTAGACGTCCAAAGCGTCGTCCGAGCGCTCGACTGGCTCCGCGACAAGCTCCCAGGTCCATCCGACCTCCCCGGACTCTCCTGGGACAAGTGGGACAAACTCTGTGAAGTGTTCCAAAACGGGGTGTTGCCGGACATGTACCCCGCTTTGAAAGCCATCAAGGGAAAGCTGACGCCGCTCCCTGGTTCGTCGATTCCGACGACGTTGATCCCGGATGCACGCGTGCGCCCACTTGGGTTGTCGGTCCACGCGCTCGAGGAGGTATTGGAACCGCCTGCGCCGGTTCCGCGTACGCCAACGCGAAAACACAGGTCCCTCCCTCCGGGACGAGATCGGGACGTGTTGGGATTGGTAGCACTCTCACCGCCGACGGCGTTATTGAGATCACCCGTGATCTCGGGGCTTTCAAAAACGTATACGAAGAATGATTTCAGAGAGCTGAGGCAGACACCGTCGGCGAGGCAGAATACGAGTCGGATGCCGAGTTTGCATGTGGACGTGAGTTTGTGCCTTTTTCTTCATGGGAGGATCGCGACTGAATGGTTTGGCGGCCCCTGACATGTAGGAATTCGAGTTTGGGGGGGTCACGTTGTCGCCTCTCGTTCAACCCCAGTCTATTCCGGGACCGATCGATCCTAATACCATGGGGGTGCAGCCGTTTGGTCTCGGAGCGCCGTTTAGCACAAGCTAGGAGTGTTTTTAAATTTGAGACTTTTTTGCTGTGGTAGCATAGATGTTTTGGGTTTCGATGTGTACGTTGGGGAGAAGATCGAAAGTTGAGGAGTTCACCAAGGTGAAAAGATACTTTGGAGGAGGAATCGATATATTGATGCAACTTGCATTGAACGATAACCTGAAGCACAGTAGACTTTTTCATAATGTATAGTAGTATGCATCATGAGATGACTACCAAAACATAAGGGTCTATGACGGAAGTGTAGGAAATTTTCTATGTGCATTCCAATATAATACGCAGCATCGCAGCACAGCTTTGTGCACTTAGCATTATTTGGTGTTGATTTATTGATTATTGTTTAATTGCGACTGTTCTCCGAGTCTGTTTGCCTGCCCGGACCCCTGTTTTCTACCTGCTGAACAATTATTGCCCTCCGCACGACGATCAGTGTCGTAAATCATCGAATTATTCCGAAGATGTGAGTACGAAGTGTCCTATCTGGACATTTGGATATTGATATCCAACTTGAATATACTATGATCCATCATATTATCTGCATTACCATCCCACTTGCCAGTGTTTTGACACTGCATTAAATAAATTTCTGCAATTGGTTGAGGAAAGCTTCGTTGATTTGCATATACATGCGTGAATGTGTTTACATTCGAAACAGCCAAAAAAGTAAATGCTACCAACAAGTTTCGAACTCGCGCTATCCGCACTTGGCAGAACATCACTTCGAGTGATGCTCAAGCTCACTACCCTACAGGGGATGTGGTTATTAGATACCATGATCTATTAGTATGTATACTCTAAGACGGCGATCTAAGCAATCTGTGAGACAACTCCAACATCGCGGTGGTGTTGAAAGGGGCAAGTGCGACAGAGTTTTCATATGTAAATGCAACGTCGGAGCCTGAAGAGCAGCATCTGCACTCGTCCCTCGTTCGATGGATGGCCTTACAGCCGAAAAAAATAAATGCCTCAGACAAGTTTCGAACTCATGCCGTCCACATTTGGCAGAATATCATTTCAAGTGACACTCAACCCGACTACCCTACAAGGGGATGTAGATACTCTTAATAGCTATTAGTATGTGTACTCTAAGACAACAATCTAAGTGATGTGTAAGATGACTCTGACGTCGCAGTGGTGGACAAGGGGCAAATGTGATGGAGTTTCCGTATACAAGCATGATGAGTCAGAGCCTGAAAAGTGGTGTTCGTGCTGATCGTTGACGGATACCTTGTAGCCAAAAAAAATAAATGTTGCAGGCGAGTTTCGAACTCACACCGTCCGCATTTGGCAGAACATCATTTCAAGTGATGCTCAAGTTGACTACCCTACAGGGGGATGTAAATCCACATAATCTATTAGCACGTGTACAGTTATTCCACACTGCAATGTACAGACAGGATGCATCTAGACTATTAAACCATGCATCATGACACAACTGAATTATTCACAGTTCAAGATGTGCAGCTGTGGGAGTGTGTCAAGTTGAAGTCTCTCGAACCCCATCAAGATTAACAAGGTCAAACCCACGGGGCCATGACTGGCGTCCCGAATAGACAATGGCTTGTATGAGATAAACTGCGGAAGGCCAGCATCCGTGGCAATACCCGCTACTTACGCATAGAATGTCGGCTACGTGGGAAAATTGTTCCCAAACACTTGTTGGTCATTCACTGCACCTC
Organism: Boletus subgraveolens; assembly: GCA_038092555.1. Taxonomy (NCBI): domain Eukaryota; kingdom Fungi; phylum Basidiomycota; class Agaricomycetes; order Boletales; family Boletaceae; genus Boletus; species Boletus subgraveolens. Next base: position 2,079 of record JBBPQP010001354.1, on the reverse strand, counting down.
AGTATAACGCCCGGGCCGGAATTGATACCATTCGCCTCGTAGTGAACCACCTCCGCACCGAATGCGTCGGACAAGGCAGGTATTTATAACGGGCCAAAGTTCCAGATAGTAGCATCAGATATTCTGAATCCTGATTAGGATTGGCCAATGATTGCTGGGACGGCAGGAACATCTCACCGATCGTTAAATAGGTGGACGCGATCCGTAATCGCCAACATTCCAACTCCAGACAGAACACGATTAAATACTTCGTCCGTGAACTTCCCGACGCTAAAGTAGCGGGAATAAATAAAACCTAACAAGTGCCAAGAAGGCTCAGAAATGGTAAAGTTGTCTCCGTTTTTTCACTACCTCCAAAGTACTACTAGTAACGACACCTTCGGATACATTGTCGAACGGGTGAGTTTGAGATCCCGAAACCGAGGGCTGAGCTCACCCGCCCGCGCCAGTGCTCCCTCGGGTCATCATTTACCAGATTCCGACAAGCCACCCGTCGGGATTCCCGGACTCTCCGAGTCGGCCACTCGTATGCCCTGATATTAGTAAAACACTGGCGCTAATTAGCGGCATCGATTGTCTGACCTCCAGGAGCTGGAGCATATCAACTCAACATCATGATGTTCACCACCGAAATTCTCATCTTTGAAACAAGCGACGCATTCCATGACGATCCCGGGCTTATCATCCCAGCAGGTGACATTGTGTTGAAAACAGATGGAGTGCATGCGTCAGTGATTTGATCAGATACGATCCGGGAATCGAGGGGGTGCCCAGCTGACAAACATCACATATCAGTCCAGTTTATTATGGAATACAGATCGAGAATCCAAGCACGGGTTATGTTTTTCTCAGTACGTAGCAACCTCCTCTTGCCTCTGATAACTTCACCGCCATTATCTGTAGATTGGGACAGCTATGAAGCGCACAAGGCGATCATCGATGGGCCGTCCTACCCAGCTCTCATTAAAGCGCTCACGCCATCCTTTGGTGGTAAAGCAGAAAAGTATCTTGTCCAATTTTCAGCCCCGACGATCGCGCTCGAGAAGCCAGTCACTGAGTTGCTCATATTGACACTGAAGGCACCTGAGAATCGTGTAGCCGTGGTCGATATATTGTCCAAGATTTCGGAGGCGAGCGGGAAGACACTCGTGTTTGGACAAACGCGTGAGGATGAGAGCAAGTACATTCTTATCGGCGGATGGCCTACGGTAGAGGTAAGTCGATGAAATGCAACACGATTACTCTTGTTGGACAGTAAGAGAGCCAATATATCATCGTTGCAGGCACATTGTGAGACTGTTGCGAAACCGGAAGTGGCTGCGGCACTCGATAAGCTGTATTCTCTCGCCAACAAGGATCACCTCTACCACACAAAGTTATCACAGTATCGGCTGTAAATTGTTTCTGAACCAATAGGGTGTATATGCTACGTTACATACTAAACCCACTACTAAAGTAGCGGGAATTTTCTATGCATTATGTGAAAGTCTACTGTATCGAGTCCGAAACGTTGCAAGGGAAACGAACGATCAAGTTGGCATCTGTGAACTGGGTAGTGGTCTTGACAGGTCCTGACAGGTCCTGACCATCGGCTACTGTCGGCTAACGCTAGCCATTTCACTGATGCCTTTGTCCTAGAATCTTTCAGTGAGTCGCACAGTAATCGTCACAACAAGTTGGAGAGCGGATCGCGTCAACAAGAGCGTGTATGTGATCATCCATATGAAGGGGGGAGACCTGGGGTGTATTCGGTACATATTGACCAGTAACAAAGAAAGTGAATGCAAGGGATATCTCATCTGCATGCTTATGGGTTTCTCTGCCAACCAACGATCACGGCCATAGCCATGACCCAGTCCATCAACCACGAATGTCCCAACCATCTCGACAAGGGAAACACGAAAGCGAAAGAGACAAGAATGGAAAAGACAAGGGGACGTAGGGAGGGGGCTACGGACGCCGCCGACGCAGGGTCTCGTACGCGTCACGTGGGTACCGAGGCGAAGGCACCAGCGGAGGCGCACGTGGCGGCGAATCCGGCGCATGCAGCTGCTGTTGTCCATGCCCAGTCGGTCCACG
>JBBPQP010001353.1:0-10939 GCA_038092555.1 Boletus subgraveolens | reverse complement strand
CCCTCAAAGATGGCCTCATATGGCCTAGGGCCTGGCCTGGCTTAGGCCCCAGCTTTACATGTGCGAGTGATGCCCATATATGGTAAGTGTTACAGTTGAGGAGACCCCATACCTGTTTTCTCCTTCTCCTCCTCCTTATCGTCTCCCAACTCCTATTCCTTCATTGGTTACATCCCTCTCCCATCTCAACCACCCTGGTACCTCCCTCTTCACTGAGATCTTCACTGATCTCCAAGACTACCAGATCCCTGCTTTCATGTGGGCCGATCTCCTAGATGAGTCCCTCTTCGAGGGATAGGCTATGCCTCATTGCCTCCAGGTGCTCCCTTCCTCCCTGCCTCTGGAACTCTCCATTTCCTTTCTTCTATGACTCTTACTTATTCCTCTTAACTCACATAGACATTGCCCTCCTATATAGCCTTCTTTCACAGGTTATGAGTTTCCCTTTCCATTCCCTATGTTTACTTCATGTGATGCACTACCTTATTTATTTTTAGGGCTCCGACTCCTGCCCAAAAGTACCTACTATATATATTAGAGTGCCACCTGTACCACTCTCTTCCCTTAACCTTGATATACACTTATTCATGTTGTCAACTTGTTCCTTGAGATCCCCTCTCTCATGCCTCACCTCCCCTCTGCCTCATCCTCTCCTCTTCCCACTCTGGGCCAGTCCCAGTACTGTTGACTATGGTCAAGCCATTCATCCCTCACTCCTCTCAGGAGTTGACCTAGGATAGGAATGAGACAACATGTTCATGAACATGTACCATTGTTACACTGATTATAACAGTAAGTCATGGCTCACTTATAGGCTTTGTTTTTTCATCCTCACCCTTGTTCTCATCCCAAGTCATTTCTTGTCTTATTTCTGTCCTTATATGAGCCCTCCCCTTGACTGACAAAGATGATGAAGATGATGGATGAGTCCTCACCCTCATCCTCAACTGATGACAACAATGATGAACAATGCAGTGCATGTGATTATATGCATTGTACTATTTTTCATCCCATATCTGTTCTTGTACAGCCCTCACCTTACCCTCACCCTCAACTGATGACAACAATAAGGAATGACACAGCACATGCAATTGCATGCATTGTACCATTCCTTGTCTTGTCCCTGTCCCCATTCTCACCCTCATCTCACAATGACGATGAGGAATGATGCAACACATGCAATTGTGTGTGTTGTGCCATCCCTCATCTTCAACCTTGACCTCAGCCTTGCAATGAGGAATGGCACAGTACACACGATTGCATGCATTGTGCTGTTTTTCATCTCATTTCCATTCTCGTCCTCACTCTTTTACCCCACACTCAACTGACAGAGATGACAAAGATGATGGATGTGATGAGGAACAAAATAGTGCATGCAATTGCACACATTGTGCCATCCCTCATCTCATCCCCAACTCCTGGTTCCCATCCTCACCCTCATCTCATGATGACAATGCTCACCCTTCCCTCACCCCTCACCCTCACCCTCAATTAATGACAACAATGATGAGGAATGACACAGCATATGCAATTGCATGCATTGTGCTGTTTTTTGTCTTGTTTGCATCCTCATACAAGCTCTCACCTCACCCTCACCCTTGACTGATGATGATGATGATGACGACAAGGAACAACACAGCACACACAATTGTGTGCGTTGTGCCATCCCTCATCCCATCCCTGTCCCCATCTCACAACAATGACAAGGAATGATGCAATACACGCAATTGTGTGTGTTGTGCCATTTCTCATCTTTGACCTCAACCTTAGCCTTGACCTCATCCCCCCCCCACTCCCAATCAAAGTAAGCCCTGGCCCAAGGGCCTGGCTCAGGCTCAAAAAGTCCAAAGCCTGAGCCTTGGGCCCCCTTGGGCCCTTGTTTAAAGCCTGGCTCAGCCTGGCCTCAGAGTGCATGCCCCAGCCTGGCTCAGGGCTTTAGAAGGCTTGAGGCCAGGCCCAGCACAACACTAGTAGGCAATAATAGATCTCTTAGACTATGCCTCTTGCAAGCCTCGCATAGCCAAAATAAAACAGGCCTTGTCCAGGCACCATTCAAACCTCATCAGTACCTCACATTCACACATCTCACAGGCCTTGCATGGCCAAAATAAAACAGGCCTCATCTGGGCACCATTTGAACCTTGTCAGTACCTCACATCCAATCTCCTCAAATTCATTCAGCACCACTCAAGAATCCATCCAGCACCATTTCAACCTCATCAGTATCTCGTGTCCAGTCTCCTCAAATCCATCCAGCACCATTCAAACCTTGTCAGCACCTTGCATTCAATCCCCTCAAATTCATCCGGCCTCACTTGGGCATTGTGCATACCTCATTCAAATCTATTTCTTCTATCAATTTAGGTACTCTTTCTTTTCTTGTCATTGTTCTTGCTCACCAATGGCTCCAAGATCAGGCACTTGACATGCACAGGTAACTGTGGGGGAGCTTGGAAAGCACTTTGAGAGCCCCTGGCATCCTAGAGACAAACACAAAACTCAATAATATGTTGAAATCACTGGCCATTCTGCCAAACATTGCCACTTGGCAACTCGCCTGAAACAGCTTCACTCTGAGGTCCCATCCTCACCTCCTTTCATTAAAACCTTTATTGACCAATTCAATGACAAGCTCACATATGAAAATCACATTGACTCAAATGATCAGGAGTTCATTCTGAGCGACAGTGAATCCTACCAAGTCGTTGATGACACCCAGCTGCTGGAAGCAACCTCAGAAGCTCAATCTCAAGTGTGCAAGCATGTCCTCCCTGGTATCTTTGCTGAATGTTTATGTAGCAGCTGGAAAATCATCATTCCGACTTTGATATAGCCATACCTTTACTATGTTTTTCAAACACTTGGCAAGCCACTCCCACTGTTTTCATTGGCCATCACTCTTTGTGGTCAATCTCAATGCACACGAAAACCTGTCAATATTGTATGTCTTCTGTTCAATTGTAAGTTTCTTTAATATATTGGAACATATGCCTCATCAGTATCAGATTTTACCCCCATCCAAGTGATGGGCTGTAAATGTGCAACACTTCCTCAAATCCTTGTTCACTTCAGTCTATTCCCTACTGCCCCTTCGCAGCCTCATATGGCTGTTTCTGTTGATTTGCTGGCATTCTACTGCACTCTTTTCGAGCAATCTTGTGATGCTGTCAATGCCCTTGCCTCAGCATTGCATACACACTATATTCAGGGAGGATTTCACATGATAAACAACAACATAAGTTGATATTTACAGATAGTGTGTGCTGTCTGATTGTCACACAGCAGGAACCTCCAAGTCCAAGTTGAGCAGGAGGTGGATGCTTCCCTCCAGATTTGCTAAGATCACATCAAGGCCTTCAAAGATTCTCAGAGTGCTCCCTTGACACCCTGTATTTCAACATCCATCATCACTCCAACCTGCTCATTCGCCACTCCCACAACACTATCTCTGAGTCAGTCATCATTCAATGCACTATTCAAAGGTGCCCTCATGCCCTCCACCCCAGGTTTAATTTCCTCCTCTGAGATGCCCTTAATTCCCATGAGCTGCACGCAGATCCTTGTTCAATGATGTCCTGTGTGCTTTGGTGGAACCATTTTTGGCAAGTTCCTCACTGCAGAAAGGGATATTCATGTGTCCACCAATGGAAATTTCCATCACTGGCATTGTCGCTCCACTAGTGACTGTCCACCTTTCTACAATCCAGCTTACTTTCTTCCAAAAAGTCAAGTAGATGTGATGGGTTACCATATTGAGAAGGAATGCAAGAAGCCTGCTAAATGCTGCAATGTGACTATATCTGAAAGCACTTGATACCTGCGAATCCTCTTACAAAGCTGCTGATGGAAAGAAGCAGAAGACATTGATGGAAAGCTTCAACGACACTGGGCTCATGGCTCTCATATGTTGCCACAACATTCCCCTGTTCTTTGCTAACATCAATATTCCCAGGGAGCAACAGAAATATGCACTCACCCTTATTAGTCATCTCTTCTCGCTTCTGCTGCCCCATGCCACCATCATGATCTTATATGATGTAGGATGTGTCATGGACAGGACTCTCTCTCTGGTAAGTGCCTCACGAAATCCGGGCATGTGTTTATGATCTCACTAAGCCTCATTAGTACAACATACTATCTCAAAATGTTGTGTCTTGTCTTTGTTTTGCTACCACAGCCATGCATGCCTATGGTCACAAATGGGCATGTCAACTGGTCTTCAACCCATGGTTAACTGACGGCCTGGGATTATTGAATGGCAAAGGGACTAAGTGCCTTTGGTCTTGCATGATCAAGCTCATTGGGATCGAATGATCTTCCTCTGTAAAATCCTGGTATGACACTTCCAGAATGATTACTAACCTAATTCCATAGTGACAACACTGCATTTGGTTGATTGATCGCCATGCTGCCGCAGTTGGTAATGAGATGCGAGTGGATCTTGGTGACTGAATTAATCACCACTTTCACTGTGGTGTGCAGGACCAAGGAAAAGCAGCCTCCAATGACATTACACAATGTGGCATCCTAGTTGAAGATCTTCGCAAGCAATGGGCTTCTCAAAAGGAGGCCCAACTTTCTGTTCAAGCTTGTAGATACTCAATCAATTAAATTATGATCTAATGTTCATCTTTTATCAGATGCTCCCATGTGCCTCAAGAAGGAGCTTGGTACTGTCTTGGCACTCCAAGCTAACATCAATAATGCCAATTGAGCAATCCAAGCTGCAAAGATCACAATGGAGAAGCAAGAGCTTTCTGATGATATGATGGGGGCAATGGAGAGTTTGGAGCATACTCATGAACAATTGATGTCAAAGGTAGACATACTTTATGCATCACTCAATATGGGTGACAAGTTCCTGGAGCTTCAAGATATCAACCTAGACTTCATCTGGACTCTACTCCTTGCTTGCAACTTGAAGATCAATATATGTAAACAGGCAATAGGAAGCTTCTTTGAATGGGACAAACTGGACCAGGCTGTTGGAGGGGCGTAGAAAACACTTGGTACATTGAGTTGAGTCATGTAGTCTATTCTCACTTTCCCTAGGTATGAAGCTCCATCAACAAACACGCAAGGCTATTGCCAAGCACCATCCACAAATTCAATACTTATTGTCGACAGCTTGAAGAACTCTATGACCCCTTATGGTCAATCCTGCTTCCCACCCCTTTGCCTATGAAATTGAATGACCTTCACAATGATCAGTCATTGATGGAAGACGTCTGGATCACTCCATCTGTTAGCCATGTTCCACAGTGGATGGAAGACAAAGACATTCGTGCAGGTATTTGGGCAATGCTCAAATGCGATCGGTGCTTAGAAGAACAGCATTGACTTGGCATGGAGGCCAACAACCTTTGTTGCTGGTTTGGCAACAAACTCATGACAGTCGAGCTTGCTCTTAGGACCCCAGGAAGTACATGTCTTATTGAATATGTTTTTGTGACTAACTTTCTTTTCAGATGAGGTGTTCTACCTTAGCTTGCAGCATCACTGTGAGCAATTATTGATGCTCTCTCTGTGTTGGTCCAGTTCATTGGCATCAAGGGCCCAATTCAATACACACATCAAGGACGCCACTCAAATGGCAATTAAGTTGTCTGGTGGGTTGCCTGAAATATCACTGCATTGGGTCAACCCAACTACCTTTGAAGCCCTGCCTGACAAAGAACAAATAAAGGACTGTACTGCCAAAGAAGGACCTGTGATACTCAATCCAGATCAGGCAATCTGGATTGATTACCTCATAGCAGAGCAATCCAATCTCCATGATGATGATGCCCACAGTTACAAGGATGAGGCAAACATTTCATCTGTTCAAATCACCTGGAACCTACCAGTGGTACATAATTCATGTCTTATGGAAATAGGGCAAAAGCTAATCCAGATTAGGACTTAAGGGTTGATATGACACTGATCCTGCCATTGACCCAGATTGACACAGAGATGACAAGAGCACACCCCCCAAGAGATGGGTTGCACCACATTACATTTGAATCTCCAGATGTCATGATGCTTGCTTCTTCCACCTCATGTGTCAATGATGTCTGTATCAATGGTTGTATCTCATTCTTTTTGCAGCCCTTGGAGTTCTGGAGGAGCACCCATATGCAGTCTTCTCAACTTTTGATCTACCACGTGTGAGCTCTGATAACAAGTACATTTGGAGAGTCACCCGGCATACGAAGTTCTGGATCAAGGACATTTGGATTATTCCCATCCACCAACCATTCTCCGCTTACTGGATTTTGTGCATGGCTCACATCACTTGTCATGAGCTGCACCTCTTCAATAGCTTTGCCAAACAGACACCTTGGCATGCAGACATTCATGTATGTTCTGCCAGTGCTTTGTATGTTCTTCCTCCATTGCTAACTACCTATCACAGAACATCATGAAACTCATTTTTTGGCTTTCAAGTATTGTGAAGAGAACCCACCCAGATATTCAGCCTGACTTTGAAAATGAGTCATGGACTGCATGTCCCATTCTTGTTAGTCCCATCCCTTGCGAATACCCTTGTGCCTTGCTTATTCTAGAAGATTGAGGCCTTGCAGACAAATGGACATGATTATGGGATCTGGGTTTTGGCAAGTGTGGCCACAATATTGTGGGGATTCAATATGATGGGGCTAAAAGAGTCTAATATTCCTGCTTTCTGACAGTACCTACATTCATGCATGCTAGCCTTTGCTATAAACTAAGTAGTCTGTCATGGGTTTTCATCCATTTCCAATAGGTTAGAACCTCTTCATCTGTTTCGCAACTCCACTGTTGAATAATGTGTGCTGCATGCTCCATATGGGAAAAAAAGGAGACATATTGTGATCACGAGATGTCTTATGTGTGGTTGCAGTCTAAGAGTCGATGACCTTTTACTTATGTATATGATAGTTCATGAGCATCAAGGAGCAAGCAATGGAGTATGATAACAGAGGTCGCATATCAGAAAGGAATTGATGATGTTGTGACATGGATTCCCAATAAACTGAGTACTGAACAGTCAACAAACATAGTTTATCTTGCAATGCTACTATGGATCGTGTACAAACACTCAATACTAACTGTGCTGTGACTGATTGGTGGCATCAACAATGATGTCTATGTCAGGGCATTTCTGCCTGTTCAGTTCCATAGGAGCCCAGCAGCTGCATAAGGGCTCAGGAGACTCAGAGTTGTCGAAAATAGTTCGTGCTAATGTGAAGCTTGTCCACATACAATCACCATAGCATGTGGTGAGGATATCTGACATGTCACTGTTGATTTGATCAATGACTCACTCAAGCAAAGGGACCTTGGACTTCCAAACAGTTTACAAGACCTACTGACACTGACCCACTATGTATCTTGAATTGCACAAGTGTTAATCAGGTGGTATTGACCCTCTAGTGGGTGTTTTCTGAATTTCAGTAGGAGAATTATTTGTGTTGTGATTGGCTACTGGCCACCAGACAAAGATCATACTGGTCATACCTGACTGCACTCTATCTGAATCTGTAATTGATCGTGCAGATCCAGTCAATCACCTTATGTGGCACCCTTCCCAGTCAGAATCACTTTTGCTAGAGTGTAACTATATAAGTGACAAGTGGCATTGTGATGTGGCTACCATCCCCCCTCCCTTGACACTTGAGCTCTGCTCACTGAGTCTCACTCAACCCACCAATGCAATGGTACTCACACATTCTATGACAAAGAAGCATAAGTGACCCCATTGCTTTTGGTGTGCCATGCATTCATGTCGTTTGCAGAGGCTGCAAATCAAATGGAAGTCATGACTATTAGGAGGCTATGCAGTGGGAGATGCTGCATCACTCTTCCAACTTGGATTCCAACTCAGATGATTTCCCCCAAGGGAATTTCCTCTCCTCCTACTCCTGCTGTGTCCTCTACAGCATCCTCAACTCAGATTCCAACTCAGACAATCTCCCCCAAGGGAATTCCCTCTCCTCCTACTCCTGTTGTGTCCTCAGCAGCATCCTTGGCATCCAATGTGGCACAGGCTCCTTCTGCTGGTGAGTTGATGCCCATTGTCAATCCAGATGGCCCTCATCATCTGTTTGTTCCTGGTGACCTTAGCAAGGATGGATGCTATCAAAATAAATACAAAGACTTTATCTTTGACCTCCTACCCTCAGGTACCTCAGAGCAAATTTGTGCTGTGATTTGAGGATGCCGTGTTGAAATCTTTCCTATGTCATACATCTTTTTCTTTCCCTCAGCTCTATAATTTATGTTTGAATCATTACATGAAGCTCATTGCAGTCACTTACCAATTGTTCTTACTCACTTTACTACATAGTTGCCATGCAGCAAGAAGGGATTCAGACTATCACCAATCATATTGATGATGGGATCATGATGTGGTTGTTGCCAGAGTAGTTACACATTAATCTAGTATCAACTGTCGTTACTAGTTCACCTTACCACACGGCAACTTGAAGAGTTGAACTATGATAATTCCTAGACTGATTTGTGCTTGCCATCACCCTGGTCACTTTGAAGCGTGTCCTCACCCTCTGAGTCACCCTCAGTATGCAGAAACAAAGGCACAACATGCACATTCACAAGTTGATTTGCCCTTTGATCTATGATTTGCACACTGGTATGTCAATCTCTATGCCTGAGTCAAGTTGGGAAATCTTGGGTCATTGTCTGCAGATCTGCATCTGAAACCAAACATGTGTTGTGGACTCCACTCTAAAATTAGATATGTATTGTACTGTACCCTACTGGCAGACTCTGAATGCTCACTCCAGTCCTCCTCCATCCAATTTGCACCTTAAGTTCTATAGTTCTTGGATTTCGGTACACTATTTAAACCCAGCTTTCCATGTTACTTTCTATGCTAAGAATTTGTCTGGGACTTATGATCTGTCCAATTTGCACCTCAAGTTCTATGGTTTTTGGACTTTGGTAAAACATGGCTTTCCATGTTGCTTTCTATGCTAAAGATTTGTTTAGGACTTATGGAGTTTTCAAACACTGCGCCCTCTACTTCCGCCCTCTACTTCCCTTCCCATCATTGTGTCGTGGTGATGGTGACTCCCTTGGAAGTTTCAGCTGTTGATGTTGGCCAATTGGGATCTACTTGCTCCTTGAACATGCTGGGGCTTCTACCTACCTGCCTGTTATTGCAGGCCTGTTTCAAGTTTGTCATGGTGATTGTCATTGTTCCCTTCATTGAATGAAACTAAATCTGGTTTGATTGTTCAAGAAGTTGAGATGTACCTCGCTCTACACTCTTGGAGAGTTTAGCTGTCAGTATAATTGTTGAAGGAGTTCTGAACGTAGTCTCACCTCCCTTCCTGTCACCCTCCTCTGGAATCTCTGTGAACTCTCACACCGTTCCATTACTCTGACCCAGTCTTTGGATCTTGGTGAGTCTTCATTGCATCATTTGTCCTCACCATTGCTAACATTCAATTAGTTATGCTGTGCAAAGCTAGAGGTGTTTCACATGCACTGTTGACCCCTCTGGATGCTTGTCCAGTTGGTCCTCCTCACAAGGGAGGCAGTCATGAAGATTTGCCACAGCCAACAGAGACTCCTCACTGCCAAATCAGGCCAACCTTGCACGCTGCCAGATTCATTCACCAAGTCTGTCACTAGTCCAACGGTCGCTTCACTTCCCTTTGAGGCACCCTTGGATGACCAATTGCATCCAGCTGCTAGTCCAACAGCAGCTTCATCCTCCTCTATCTCCACTTTCCACTGAACAATCAGATGCCCCTGGTTTTACTTCTGTTGTTGAAGATCCAATGCATGCTTCCCCCCCAATTTTCCCTCTTTCTGATTAGCCTATTGCCAGGCCATCATGCATTGCTGAGGTGCAAATTGATCCTATCCTTCTTGCTTTGTCTACAGCACTCACTCTTGATCTTGAGTCAACCATCAAGGTCAATGAGGACACTCCACCCCCATCTCAATTTCTTGACAACCCGATTGCAAGTGTTCTGACTGCAAATGTCCCAACTGCACACACTCTGACTGGAGATGCTCCTGAAGCTAATCAATCTACTCCATCCACTCCTACATCTGGCCAGTGAACTGCTCATGTCAACTCAGTTCTTGCAGTTTGCTACAACAAGCTCAACAAGATCCTCATGAAGGCAGTCAGTGAGACCTTGTGCTCAGTCCAACAAGTCTTGGACAGTTGGAATAAAAGCCACGGTCAGGTGATCACGACCATGAACCACTGGAATCTTTGGCCATCATACCTGGCAAAGCACAAGGCGGAAAAATGCCTTTGTGCAGGTGTTCCTACAGATGTACCACATAAGTTTTCTATCTGGATGTCACATAGTATTCTACAACCTCATCATACAGTCACTCCATCACTGTGTGGCCAGCTTTATATGGCATTCAAGGAAGTCAACAACAACAACTGGTAGGAGATCCTAGAGATCCACAGTATGTTGGAGCTCTCTGAGTCTGCCTCTACCATGGTTTCACAATGCACACAAATGTTCAACAAGATCCACAGGCAGACAACGAGCCTGGTACAGTGACTCCAAAAACCCTTTCCATACTAACCCAGAATGTGCACCACCAAACAGCGTGGGAATTATGCTTAGCATTGGTGGAGTTATAAATAGTACATACTCTTGGCTACAATATTGCCCCCTAGGTCATGTGATTTGGTCCACATGCCAGAGAGATATGATCAATTCAAAACAGCAATACCATGGAAAGGGTTTTTTCACTTTTGAATTGATGACTAGGATCTTAGTCAAATCATGGAATATTTGCCATTGTTTGTTAGTACAAACAAAGATATACATGTAAATAGTATGTCTGAGTTTAAAAAAGTTCACACACTTCTTGATTCTCAACCACCATCATGGTCAGATCCCTCTCTCTTGCTCAACAAAGCTCTATCCTTTCATTGCTTGATGCTGGCTGCTCTGGTGAAGCTATTGCCAAGCAAACT
>JBBPQP010001352.1:0-10939 GCA_038092555.1 Boletus subgraveolens | reverse complement strand
AAGAGCAGTTGCCGAGGGGGAGAGGATTGGAGCTGAGGAAAGAATCGTAGTGCTGACGGCCCCATGATGAGATCTAGTCGAGGGCGTTAAGACCGCCACCCATTCTCACGCCCATTCCTAATGAGATATCCGATACAACTGCAGGGATCTTGTCGGCTTCATACGGGCAAGTATTCCCAATACTACTCGGACGATCCCAAGTTTAGGATGCCATCTATGGGTTACATCCGAAATCGAAAATGGGATTTGATCGGGTGACAGTGGAGATCGCCGTCAATTGAGTCCGACTAGTGCTTCCGCCCGGATCCCTGTTCGGTACTCTGCAGTTGCTCACTGCAGTACTCAGTCTTGACTGTGTAATACCTCAGAATTTCAATGAAGAGACAGTGCAACAAATGCTGCAGCCGAGTCAGAAAATACGTTGTATATAATATTTGGGTCGGAGATCTAACACCAAAGTCATTGCTGGCCTACAACTCATACTTATATCCACATCTATATCTTCAGGCGCTCAGCGCTCAATATCAATCTCCGCCCAGGTTTCCATTTCGGATGTTACACGTCTTCCAGGGGATGTACGGTATGGTATTTTTTGGGCTCCACATTCCAGGCTTCGTATGCCATGTAAGTCGGGTGCCTGAAGCACCTGATCATCCTTCTTTCTCTTTAGGCTGCCGGTGTTATCCGCAAGCCACATTTAAAACGTGTGGTCTTCCCCGCATTGACTTCTATACGTCTCTCCACTCGACAGCATGTCTTATCCGAAGGTCGTTGCTCTGGACACAGAGTCAGTTAACGAAATCAACCAAATTCACCTGCTCTAATACACTCTTACTAGCTGGACTATCTGGCAGAACGTTCTCGACCAAAGAAGGTGGGGGAAAGGGCGAGGGGCCCAAGCGCTAATTCAAGACAACATCGAGCGTGTGGATCGCCAGTTGCTTCGGGATAAGACGTCAGTATTCCAAATTTCTCACTCTCGGCCAGGCCGCAAAAAGCTTTATATTGACCATCGTCTCCAGCAATCGTAACAATTGGATCCGCGTTTTTAACGATGTCTCGAACATAGTCAATGACATACTGAAGAACGGCGCACAACTCGCGATTGTTTCGCGAAACCCCGCCAAAGACATGTAGGTCTTGTTGATCCCGATGAACGCAGTCGCTCACGTTCTTGTAGGTCCGACAGGGCGTTGTATTACTTCAACACCATAAACCCGAGCGACAACAAAGAGTGGTCAATCATTCACCTGGTCAAGTACGACGAGGTTGCGAACGGTAAGTGTGGACGTCTCTCTCCCTCTCTACCGCGCTGAAATGCGTCCGTATCGTGGCCAGAATCAAAGGTAAACCCCTTCAGAAGGATTCGAACATGGTCCGCGAGCGATTTCTCGGATTTAGTATGGTTCTGCATCCATTCACTTCGTTCGTGCGCTCACATGATGTCAACAGCTCTTGTTTGATGACGAAGCGTTCAACAACATCGTCAGGATAGAATTAGGTACGTTAGGAATCATATACATTTGTTTCGGATTGGTATTCACTTCTTGTGAGGCGTAACATTCCAGCTCGTCCGCAACCAACAGGGTTTGACATGGAACACCTATCAACAAGGCATCGATGCTTGGCGTCGCGCGAAGAATATCACGATCCTCAGAAACCCAGAATCCGAGCGCAGGCGTGTTCTTATAGGCTACAGCGGGTTGCCCACCACCTGGATTGACCTCGTTCGCAAAGGCGAAGGTATTGTTGATCCAAAGACACCTTACCGATGGGGCTACGCGCTGTACGTCGCCTCCTCGTTGGCAATGTAAGTCCTGTTAAGACGTAGTCATACTCGTGTATTTAACCATCTTGTAGAGCCAAATTCTTCTCTGGCTGGAACAACAACTTCATGCCAGTTAAGTCAGAAGTTTGCGAGGTTTGGGTCAAGGATTATGATTTGTGGGCGAGAATCAACAAGGTAACGCCATCGGATATCTATGCAAGGCAACATCTCATGCATGTTGTTAGATATGGGTCCCCGAACATAGTGGCACCCTTTTGCAAATGAACAACATGGGCTGGAATGCTGAAAGGACGGGACAGAACCAGGAACACAGAGACCTTTTCATCGGAAATACCTGGAATGTCCATACGCCTTATGTTCTCTTTTGCAGGCATCATGGGATGCGCGGTATGCCAAACCCGCGGCTCCGATGGAGCGAGATGGTTGTATACACGCAGATCCAACGGTCCTTGATCGAGGTCGTTCCGCTTACAGATGCCCAACTAAAGCAAATGGGCGATCCCACTCCTTACCCGTTTGGCCAGCAATTTAAAACATGGAATATCCATGCGCCTCCCGTAACGAGACAAGAGTTCTTGAGATATAGAGAGAAAGACATTTACACACTTTCCGCGTAGTTGTGATCAACATGTACATTGTATTGTATTGCAGAGAAACTTATGACGCATTTCTCTCTCCAAAGGCCGAAGTTGATGTTATGTGATGCTTGTCGGCACAACCGTGAACCGATTACAGTAACGTGAGTCAGGTTTCACTTGCCATGGCATTGGTTTCTTTCCAAATCTACATTCCATAGCTACTGCTTACACGGAGCGGGACCTACAGTCCTCGCTCATTATATGTACCTGCGTCCTCTGACGGGGTTCCCTGAAGTTTTCGAGCGAGGAGTCCTGAGGGTCTCGGTGGCCATTGTCGCAACAGCCGTTGGTTCCCCTCCATCCCTTTGATCATTTATAACACTGCTTACGTGTATACAGCTGAAAATCGTACTACTGGTTTCCGGTCAAGCCGAAGCCAACTTCAAAGTTGGTATCTACACCCCCGTATACTTGCACTGAAATTCTCGGGCTTATGAACATGTGCGATTCGAGCATCACCCACGCTGCTAAAATGAGGGCTTTGCGCGAGAAATCGTTCAATCATTGGGCTCGTTTGGGGTCCCAGGTGTGTTCGTCGATATTACTTTCGGTTCCTCGGCGCTTACGCAGCGATACAGCGGTGGAATGACAAGTTTGGAGCCCAGGGCGGCGACGAGCCAGGCGGCCCAGGGCTCGGAGGTAGGCTAGATGATCTCAGGTGACTCTATGCTCGCAAGAAGGACAAGTGTAGCTGCAGACTCTTCATACCATCTGTACATCATTGTGAGCGACTGGTTCAACACTGTGCTGATCGTCTTGTCGATGCAGCATGTGTCACTCCATGCCCACCGGTATCTGTCTGTCCGAACTATCTCACAAAATTTGCGCAACTTCGCGTTCAGTGGCGATGAATCTGGAAGGAAATGGTAATCGCCATGCGGTGAGGTGCACGAGGCCAAAGGCAGTGGCAGTAAAGAAGCCAATTGCGTGGGCACGGTTACTCTTGATCTCGTGAGTCCCCACATCATCGCCCCGAACGTCTCAACCCGGAACTTTCGTTTCCCATAGATTTCCCTCCAAGTGTGAGGACAGGGACGGCGGGGACCACTGTCCACTCTATGGACGCGGAAAGTACTAGAGTTGTTCTGACGCGGAGACGAAAGTCGTTTCCCCCGTGTAAAGTCATGGTACACTCAGACGAGCTTGAGACACTTAGATGATGACTCGAGGACGTACTCGCTACGTGCAGATCATCGGGAGGTGGTTCTTTACCCCTCCACGGCGTACGTTCAAGGGTTTTTTCCACCGAAATAGATACGTAACCAGGGCCACGCACAACGTTGCAAATGCCACGGTTCCGACTTCGAGTGGGGTAATGGGTATCTCATAGTACCGACAAGCGCTGAGCTGGACGATGGACCATGCAACTTGAAGCATGACGAGCCCCTTTGAGACGACGTTGCCTTTGTTGGAGTCATTGATTTCGTTCTTGAAGGTTAGGAGGCACAATGGTGCAGCAAGGCTCCCCGTCGTAGTATAGTATGAATCCACCCATCTAAGCGTAGAAGCTATGACCATGAGACACGGTCCAAGTGGTGTCTGGCAACATCGTTCAATGAGCACCAAGGCAAAGGGCACTGCACGCCGTCGCACCTTCTTTGAGTACGTTCATCGCTGTCTCAGACTGTCACTCTAACTTTACATAACTTTTCTGTAGGTTTTTTGTCAAGATAATACATACACGATCACAGTAACAAGTTGAGCATCAATTTACCTTTGGTAACATGGCAGCGATGCAGTATCTAACTCTTGACAGACTCGGATGCCCACGTATTTCGTCCTCATTGCTCGACGCCCATATCCAACTAGTACAGGCCCGGAGGGACTGGTCGGGCTAACGACAACACCTTCGTCTTCTGAGTCTATGAACAAAGCCAGCATTAGCACTGGTGATCCAACTCAACACGCGACCTTGGGATTGTTGTTCTCCAAGAGTTGCCTTCATCTTCTCGGTAAAAGCGTGTGCGCTAACGTACTGATGGGCGGGCCAGACGACGACAGGCTCCAGTATCAGGGCCGCTAAATCATGATCCCAATCGTTCTGAGTAGAAATCGAAGGGAACCGTCGTAAGGACTGGGGACTTTGAGATGGATGGACGTCCACACGCATGCGAAGATGGTGAGTAGACACGTCGAGATGATGGTCCATAGGGTTCGGTGGCTGTCCGAGATTGAGATCTCCGTGCTCGCTGGAAAGGGCGTCACTTCAAAGTTGCCATGGGTAAGATGGCAGCGTTCAATGCAAGCAGCAGTAAAGAAAGGTGTGTCGTCAAGTTCGTCGAATTTTGCGTCAAGTTCCGAACGACTAAGGGATGCCTGCGGGGTATACAGGATGACAGGCGTAAAAGGCATGTTCGTTCTCATACATCCATGGCTCCAGTGCCTTATTGATCCTGTCCATCCTTCCGAGGATGTGATTGTGGACGATAACGCCGAACTGCTCACCCCAGTCGATGGCTCTCCCTCTACACCACTCACCGTATCTCCTTCATACGACAAGCTTACCAGAGCGTTACTACGGCTTTCCGCGCGTCTCGGACAGCCTTTCAGCGCGCTATTGCTCGCGCCTCTATCCTACAACGAATACAAACGCGTCGCATCTGATCACTCTGTTGTCGTGCAGCTACTCGAGAACGTTTCGCCGCGCTATCTCGCACAGAAGATACAGACACTGGATGTCTTGTAGTTGCCGCGCTGTCTTGGGGTGTTTTGTTTCCAGATTTCTCGCTCTTGCCGTCTCGGACTTGAAGCTTGATCATTGCATGTTCTCGCATTTCGCATCGCTTTCTGAAATGCATATAATCCTATTTGTAGTACCCCGTGTATCATGGTAGTGTTTGTCGTAACTCGGCGGATTTTTCATTGAACCTACTGGCAGGCAGTGGGGAGGGAAGAAACTTTGAACTCCGCCTGAACTGCCCGCCGAGTCACCGATTCGACAGCTCCCTGACCCACTCCCAGAAACGGACGTTACCTTCCTTTCCAAGCAAGGTCTATGACTCCGAAATGCTGAGATTCAAAACATCAACAAACATGGATATATATGTTGAATGGATTCAGATCCGGAGTCATCCGACGACCTCGCGACTCTCTCCTTGGCAGAGAACCATGATTGCTTACACAAGCAAGGTCTAAGTCAGAGTCAACGACGACCCCTATTTTTCAACAAGTCATGGGTCGGCCACTCCCCCCCGTCGAACAACTTTCAGAGGAAATTCGCGCCCTCTCTCCTAACATCGCCATTGCATATCGCAAAATCTTGAAGCTCGAAAGGTCTAGCGACGAGAAAATAAAGTCTAGCGATGGGAGAAAAAAGTTCAAGCTTGAGAAAGATTTGATGTACGCCAGGATCCTGGGGTACCTGCTAGTACATGGGCCTTCAAACGATGCCCGGAAGACTGTCGCCGATGAAGTGGTTTCCTGTGAGAATGACGACAAGTTGGTAGAAAACGGAAAGCATTACTTTGACTACTATATTCGTGCATGTAAGTTTTTTCCTTGTCTTGTTAGCCGCCATTCTAGCAGTCATTTAACAGTCACAAAGTTTAAAGGGCGTACACCCGCCACATCCTCCCAACCTTCGGATCTCGATGAGGCAAAGTTGACGATCAAATTAACAGAGCTCCCAAAGTCACATCAGTCTGCGAAAGAACAAGTGAGTCCACTGATCATGTCGTTCATTCACAGGTTGATAACGCTCCTCCCTTTCCCTTTACTGAGGCCCTGTTCTGGGACGGATACCGCTGCTCTGTCACGGGACACTACGAACGTTCTGCGGCTTTTCTCGATCCGAGTTTTGAGGAAGAGGCCATAGCTGCCGGTTTACCAATTGTTACAACTGAGTGCGCTCACATATTCGATTCCTCTACCAATTCGAATCTGGGTAATGAGGGCAGCGACAAGGTATATTTTTCTCCCCTTTTTTGCTGTTGTTTGACGTCACTAATGTTGTTCGTGTAGGGTGATTACGCTACGTCCGTATGGGGAGTCATGAAGCTGTTTGGCTACAAAGATATTCCGGACAACCTGAATGGCAAAAATATCCATCGCCTAGATAATCTCTTAACATTGGATCACCGTATATACAATCTTTTTGACCGATTAGAACTCTGGTTTGAGCCCACGGCGAGTATTCTGTTATCCAGGTTGTATGGCGTTGGGACTAAAAGTTTCAGAATGAGCAACATGTGTACATGCTTGAGGCGATACGTCCGGGATGGATCCACACCATCAAGCAACCTGTGAAATTCACAACTCCAGATCCCGTCAAGTATCCCCCTCCATCACCACTGTGCCTCCACATTCATGCTACGTGCGCAAAGATTGCCCATCTGTCAGGAGCTGGCGAATACGTCGACAAGATCTTAAGGGACCTCGAAGATACCAAGGTTCTGTCAAAAGACGGTGCTTCTGCAGATTTACTTGACCATCTCCTCCTTCCTTGAAGTCATAAACTTTTAGTCTACTGATCCGTATTTCGTGTACACTGTAGCATACCTGATTCCCTGTATTGTCTCTTAGCTTATTCACAACTTTCAATAGGGCAAAAACACCCCCGACTTTTTGACCGCACTTTATGTAATTATTAGTGTCACTTCAACCCCTGATTAACGGTTGGGTTTTCGCCCGTATAGTGCTCAAGGTTCAGTTCATCAGCTCGACTCAGCGTACCGTTGCAGACGCTGGAAACTCTCGCAATCGCCACACTCTCGTCCGACTCAGCAAGGCCATCCGACTCGGAGCGGCGAGCCACTACCACGTGGAAGCGCAAGTCTGTTTGGATCTACGACGGTCCCACCTCCTCGTTGACTCATGATGTTGCCGCCGCTTGGCTAGCTACGGGCTGCCAGTGCCTTCAACTTATGTTTGTATAAGCGACTCCAGTCACGCAGCAGCTCAAGCTGGTTAGAGTACAGCATAACATTGGACAATATTGAAGTCAGAGGTATGTAGATACACACAGCAGTCGTGGGTTACAAGGTGGGGGTAACACAGGATTGGACAAGTTACAAAGTAGCAAGAACACATCGCCCCAGAACCAGTTCCGATTCACGCGAACAAACCTTCTGGCAACGCGGTCGGCTTTGAGCTTATTGGTATCACCGCGTTCATCATATCCACGTCGACATTTTCCGTGGACAAAGCATTCTCTGCGATACCTTCTTTACCGTGGTCATCATAGTCGTGGTCCGCATCGACGATGTGCGATACTTCATCATCTTCCGCACGTTGCTCAGGCCGAACAACCTTTTCACAGTCACCTTGATCCAATATCCCATGTTGAGGTTGTCGACGGACAAACTGCCTATCTCAATCTCGCGGTGTCGCTAGTGATTTCAAACCACCGTAAGCAACCTACTGTAGCGGAGACCAAGCAGGGACACGTACGAGAACATCTTTGATCGTACACAGCGTGTCGTTTAAAGCGACCACCGTTTCCTCCGTTTTCTGTTGACGACACGGAGCAGGCCAACTTCGTCATGTGGTGCATCGAGACGAAGGTCGATGCAAGAAAGAACACGGGCAACGAGTTCATCACCGTCTGTCAAAAAAAAGGCGCACGAGTGAGTCACATCCCCACACCCATAACAAATACAACGGGAGCTGTACACACCAAACGGCCGCCCACTTGTACTCGCGGTCACGACCACAATCTGTCTGTGCTTCATGGTACTCGGGCCAGTACGAACAATGGCTCCGGGGAGATCATCATTGACCAACAGTCGATAATCAATGACATGTACCGCTCTGTTTGTGAGGGACACCGTTCGAGCGAGTGCAAGGTCCCCCCAACCTCGAACGATCGACGACTATCGCAAGGTGCCTTTCACGTCTACACTCTGCGTCGTCTGCATACACAATCCAGAATCAGCTTTGTTCCGGATGGACACGATATATATTTGCACGGACCGTCGCAAGCACAAAGTGGGTTCGGATGTCTCGTCAAGTACTTGATTGCTTCCACTGGATGGCCCGTATTGATAACGAACGAGGACCGACCCTGGGTCTTTCGATGGGCTCTCAGGCACCTCCGCTGTCTCCTGCTCGGCGTCGTCATCCAGACCCGTCCAGTACTCCATCGAGCGTGTGCGAATGAGAAATGGTCTACATCCAGTCATCAACACAGCACATAACGAAAATATGGGTTGATGGATGCGAACCGGCTAAGGCATCTATAAAGCACGCCACGTTCTGCGATATCATACAGATCCACGTCGATCTCTCCTTTTCTGGAACCTTCCACGTTATCGAGAGACGGGCTACGATGTTTGTCAATACCATTTATGCTGGACACGATCACAAAAGGGCGGAATAGATATACTCACACGGTATGGCAACTTGAACCCGGTCTTCTGTCCATCTGTATTGGTTGTGCATATGATGGAATCGGACTCGAATGTGCTATCAAGGAGTTAGTTCCGACGCGCATACACAGAACGGCTTCCTGCATTCGCACCTCCACGCCGTAGTGAGTACCTGTTCCATACTACATGATCAAACATATCCAGTGCAATCCCATCGACCCACATCTCAGACTCTACTCATCCCAGTAATTAACTACACCGTGGTTCTCAACAGGTTTGATTGGGCCGGTCAGTAAACTTTCCACAGAAATTGTCACATTCTCAAGTTCACTGTTTGAAACCCACTCAGCTTGGTCAAAGTTTATGATGGCGAAAACTGCCAGCTTCCCCTCCGCCGTCACCATTGGAAGCCTTTGTAACACTGTTCCACACCACTACTTTACCGTTTGCAGTGAGCACCTCCTCTTTCGACATTGATTATGAGGGTGTTTGTATTTCTGACTACTGAGCCTTTTCTCGATAACTTTATTCCGAAGTCTGTCGAACATGACACCCCCCACCATCCGTCACGTTCCAGGTGTGTTCTTGCTTCTTGGCTGCTCTGGGCCGACGTATGCTTTGCCATGTTCGCAGACCTTGAACATTCCCGTAGGCTACGAGCTCCAACTTGGTGAGTAATTGGCACACTGAAAGCATACGTAGATATCTAGCCTACAGCAAGATCATCCGGTCATGACCTTCCACGCTCACGCTCACTGCACCGTGCTGACACCATTGAACAGCGCGGCGTAGCGAGTCTGCCTTTATTTGTAGTGGAATATGGGCTAGATTTTTGAGCTCGGAGTGAGCTTCTGCAGTTCCGCCAGTACTTGTGAGATGTCTGACACGGTCACAGAACGGAAATTTTTGAGAGGAAGTACACAAACGGTACTCGGATGGATCGGATTGTCATATGTAGGTACATACTGCAATCTAGATCTGACGACGGCTACAGATCGAGTATCATGCGATCCGATGCACGTACATGGTAGCAAGTACAACTCATTAATAGTGCGAGAGATGACAAGCGGTATACCAACCTAGCAATGGAGTACGGAGTATAGACTAGCAGCTAAACATTGATAACTACATGATCGGGCAAAGCGGAACACGATAGCGAGATGACGAGTAAGTAAAGTGACAACAAAATACAGCTAGACAAACGCAAGTGTTAGAAACCCAATACAACGTCACAATATCTCCACTACTCCAACGTGCATATCCCTCGCGAAGTTGATCCGGGATTCGAGTCCTGGAATAATGATTTGGTGCTCAGCAGCGACTCGCTTGAACTCTCCATTCGATTGTTGCTGAAGCAAGAGTGCATGGAATGGGTGTTGCAGACGAACGACAAGGCGCAACGCCCGGGTACAGTTATCCATCATGGCGGTGGGTAAAGCATGTAATGGCGAAGCTGGTGCGGATCCGGCCTCGGACTCCCGATCGGACTTGGGCTCGTCGCCGTCCGATGCGCTTCCCCAAGTGAAACCATCGGGTGGATCACGCAAATCGCGAATCCATGGATGTACAAAAACGAGCTTGCGCGGCTCCGTCAACGAGGGCCTGTCCGATGTCTTGAATTCCACGTGGCCGATCCCTGATACCCGAGCACGGTAACAATTCTCTTGACCGTTCCCAAAGCCCTGTACACCGAGCCTTTTTACTACAAAGATGATGCATGGGAGGTGTATCCTGCGGCTAGCGAAGCGGGCTGGTGGCAATTCGGTGATTCGGTTGTAGATTAGCATAGCTTCTTCCCCAAATCGTGGAGTTTTTAAGGCTGCGACGCGCCTCTCCATTTCGGTGTCTTCGATGGTAGGCAAGGCGCATGGTGTTCGAGTATAAACAGAAAGGTAGCGGGAAGACAGCTGTTGTATGGCGAAGACCTGCCGGTCCGTGCAAGGACTGTCACGTCGCCCGAACGAGCTACAACCTCCTCTAGTAGGTGGCCCAGTGCCGTGTCTCCTTCTCCATAGTGCGGCCTGATGTCACTTTTGAAAATACCGATCAACGAGTACGCAGCGTCTTCTTCCACCGTCGCGCTGCGTGTAGAGGCGAGTCGCAGTTTCTCCCGGACACTGATATCGTCGGGGTTGAAAGAAGTGATGGTTTCGCGAGCGACACCGATGGCATTTGCGAGTTCCTGCATGATTTCCGGTGACTCTTTG